>OMNW01028796.1:0-22765 GCA_900303245.1 Selene dorsalis | reverse complement strand
ATTTGTCTGTCAGCTCATCTACCATTTGTATTGTGTGTATTCGTATCTTTTTCCACTAGGACTGTCAAACGATTACAATTTTTAATCACGATGAATCTCAGAATTTTCTGAGTTAATCGCGATTAATCGCATTTTTTTTCTTTTTTGCATCATGGCAACCATAGTAACTCACTCACATAGTCATGTCCGCCTCCGGTGCACGAGTTGAGAGTAAACAGCAAACTTTACTAAACTTTGAAAATGTCAACGTATGAAATACAGCCGTATGTGTTGGATCCCGAATCCGATCCGGAGGTAGAGACTGGACAGCCTCAAGTTTCTCATGAACAGAGGTTACTACTTACTAAGACCTCTCTGAATGGTAAGTAACGTTAGCCTAGTGCAGGGATGTCAAACTGATTCCACAAAGGGTCGTGTGGCTGCAGGTTTTTGTTCCAACCAAGCAGCAGCACACCAGACCTGACTTAGTTAATCAACTGATCTCAGTCTTCAGACAGTTGATTGGTCAGTGTGTTCTTGGTTGGTTGGAACAAAAACCTGCAGCCACATGGCCCTTTGTGGAATCGGTTTGACATGCCTGGCCTAGTGGGTGGGGCAGGCCTAGAGCATATACCTCGGTGTGGCCATGTAGGGGAGTCTGGCATTCACTGACATCACTGGGACTTCAATGTTAAAAAAAGACAGTAAAACACAGCATGCAGAGCAGAACCGTCCAAAACAGCTTGCAGGGCTCACCTCCAAATGGATAAACCTCATGATATGGTACTTCCACATCCTATAGAACCAGTATCCAACATTTTAAACATTTTTGATAAGTCCTGAAAAGCTGGAAAAGCATAATTGGTCCCCTTCAAACACACCACGGACCGGATTGATGTTCTGATGTTGTTTGTGATGCTGTTAGCGCTGTTAAGAGACGTGTTTACTGAATACGCAATTATGTTTATTGTGACATTTACCAGTAGCCTACTGTTGCGGTATGATGTGATATGAATGAGACCGAGCTCAGTCCTGGGGGTCCGGCCCAGTGTTATAGCTGGTGTTATGTGGCATTGCATAACTTTGTGTTGTGGAGGCGGCCCAGGATCAGTGGTAGCAGGATGCTTGATGTTTCAGCCCAGTGCCATGACTGAACACTGGCAAAGAAAATTGAAAAAAATGCGTTAACGTGATATAAACACGTTAACTTTGACCCTAATATACATATGTATATGTAAGGAAAAAAAAAAATATGCATAACCCTTATAATATACCCTTACCCCAAAACCTTTCAAATCTTAGATATTTCTGTATAATTTCAATCCACAGTCATGTTGTTATTTACGAAGAGGCAAACACCCAAAAACCAAAGCTAATCTGCTTCATAAGGACTGTGGGGATGTGGTGCAACCAAATTTGATTTATATCTGCCCGGCAGCAAAACCACCACACAACTCTCGTCAGGTTTTGACTCAACTATTGCCAGACCCCAATCACTGCAAGGAAGTGTGTGACTGTGACATCACCTTCTTCCATCCAAGCCAAGAAGAGCTCAGAGAAAAAAACACAGACTCAAGCTGTCGTAACTTTCCCACACCATTGTGTGAATATAGTAGAAAACACAGATCTAAAACAATATTTATAAACCCATCCACATACACATTAGTTCAGGCACTTACAGTGGTGTATTGATGACTTGTCCTGTACTGTATGCGAGATCTTGTTGAGCTGCGTTAAACTCACTACACACACACACACACACACACTGTACTGTGTCACTGGCACCAGGACGGATTTCTGCATAGCGCCACTCTGACAGTGTACCGCTGACTCTCATTCAGCTCCTGGCCTACTGATAACCCACATTGCGCTTGTTAAGTCATCAGCCAAACATATGGCTCATGTCATCTGTCAGTGCTCAGGCACTGCACTCACACAAAACAGTGTTTAAACATGTCATCAACATTTTAACATTGTGTCAATTAAACCCTCCGCCACCTTTCTGTTTAACAACTTCTTGGAAGTTATACCGTTCACTTTGTGAACTGAGATGGAAAATGCTATGTGAGCACTTGCCTGAGCTTAACTCTCTCCTTTGGGGGAAATAGACTGCTTGGTTTGTTTCGCTTTGCTAAGCTGATGCTTAACTGCTCCTCAATGCGCTGGGCTTGCATTTGATAGGAAAGTGGTACCATCTTGTGCTAATCAACTTTCACTGGCTTTGTACCACTGATCGCTCTTCCTCTTATCGACCCCTAAATCAGAACTTCCTTATCTGTCGGGCACGGTGATGGTTATAAAGACTGAAATGAGCTGGAATTAAAGTAGTGTAAATTTGCTTCGTTGTCTGTCGGATGTTGTAGTGAAAAATTCAATAACGGGCTAAAATAACCCAGTTTATGTCAGAAACCTAACTCTCTGATGATATTATATCAGATATATTATTATATCTGTGATATTATATTGTGATGATACGCACACTTTTCTACAGCAGCCGTTACAAGATGCTTTTCCTTGGAGGCAATGGTTTCAAATCATGTTTATCTATGCCTCAGTGCTGTCACTTAGCATGAAACTGGCAACAGCGTGGGCCTCCTGTTCGCATTTGGAATGACAGCAGAGTCTAAAGTCTGGCCTCTTGGCCTCAGGAGCCAACAGGGTTAATGAGATCACATGACAGCATCTTGCAGGTCTGCCATGTACTGTGAACACATGGGAAGACCTGCTAACGCAACAAGATACTGTAGCTCAGAGGTTTGTACAGATTTAAAATGTGAAGAACCAATGCTCTCCTGCATCAGAAACTCCTCCCTTTGGCTTCTAAGTTAGTGTAATGGTTGTTCAGGATGGTGACATGCTGATACATAGGTCAACCATGATCAACAATGGCCTTTTCCAATGTGAAACTATATTATCTATGGAAATTCAAAATAATTCCTGTTGTAGTTGCACTTGACAGCAAAAACAGCAGGGGACAGAAAGACAGAAGAAAACTGGTTTTCTAGCCTAAACAGGCCATTAGTTCCACCCTAGTGCTCCTCGGGTGGCAGGCCCGTTGGACCTTTGTCGCCATGGCTACAGTGACGCAGTGATGGATTGGTTGGTTTTAGGAAAACATCATGGTTTGGGTTAAAATAAGGAATTTCTCAAGATTACACAGTATTTGTTGCCATGGATACAATAATACCAGCATAGACAAATTAGTCAAACATTCTGGGATACATTACTACACATAACATCGGTCTCTTAACAGGACTGCATCCTGAGAAGTTCAAGACTGTGCTCCAGACCTTTTCATTATATCACATGAGCTTCAACAGCAGATTGCAATTTCACAGTTTGTCTATTGACTAAAAAGAAAATTATTATTGAATTTCCACTCATCAGATGAAGTTAAAATCATGTTACACTGCAAATGTGGAATGTGCAGCTAGGCATTTTTTGTGAATGTGTCCTCAAAAACCGATCAATGCACGTTTACGTCTTCCATGTCTGACTTTCCACGTCATCTCTGGGAACTCCATCTGCTGAACGATGAAGATCATAATCACGAGTTCCAGAAAAGCTGCAAAATGGATGTGGTGGTGAGAATGCTGTCTGAGTAACGGCAGTACAGGGCTTCCAGCTTTTTTGACACTGATCCACTAATCTGAGTTTTGGATGGTTAAAGTTACATTACGAACACTACATCTAGATTTTCTTTCACCGAGGCTTCTCTCCAGGGACGTCCCTTTCATAATATCTGTCATCCCAGCACAGAAAACAAGTCCTAGCACTGGCGAGCTGGCATATATCTATTACACTGCGTACTGTTGCTGCTAATGGGATTTTGAGCGATGGAAATGGAAAGCAGGACAGCGAGACATTGGGAGAACAACAGAGAGAAAACGCTTTCGTTCCAACACTTACTATTAGTTGTTCCCGCCACTGGCATTCGAGATGTTTTAACATATTCCACTGCTGCTCTAGAAGCTTAGCTCTGAGAATCAGCTAAATGGATGAGTAGTGAAGAGAACAGAGAGGGAACACTTCAGAAGTGGGTGCCTGCCATACTTTTCTACATGAAAAGCTTTAGGTGTATCACTCGGTTATATAGGAAAAGCTCCCACGCACCGAGCTCACAGTTTATCTTTCAAACAAACAAACAACATACATCCGTAACACCTCCTCTAGAAAGGCTATCTCTGTTATGTCCATGAATCCATTAGTCATGTCTGGCAGTAATTTACTCCTGTGTTGTATGGACGTACTGAGGCTGTTTCCCCCACTTTATCTTATATAGAAAATAAAGTCAGACCAGGAGATGAGCTCAGCTTCTTATTAACTCTTTTGCAGAGAACATATCTCACTGTATCCAACACTAGAATTACTTGGAAATTATACACATTTGCAAGGGATGGTAAGTTGTGGCATGCAACATTAACGTCACTGTGCTATTATTAGAATAGACAGTGCGTAAGATGTGGACTAAATCAGGCTCCATGAAAATGGATTTTCCAAACAGAGGGATGTTTAAGTTACTCACTAACGTGTTATAGCATAAAGTGTACATTCAAGTGTGACTTGACACATTGAACAAAGCCTACAGAAGCAGTGTCACAGTGTGTTTGTCAGAGGACTGCAACACACCATGTCCTTGTCCGAATCCCGCATTAAGTTCTCAAAAGTCCTGCTTGTTTACATGGAAGAAAGGGATCTTTATCTTTTCCTCTCTCAAAAGATACACAAATCCATATCACACACACTGGCTTAGACTATCACATGCCTTGAAAAGGAGCTCACATACACACACAGGCCCACAGACAAGCAATTTACAGAAGCTGGACATTTCATGTGACTGTGCCTGGCCCTGACGACTGGTGCTCAGACACCACTACTGTTACTGCAGTAACATTTCCTCCTCCGTCTCCACACGTTCCCTCTGCTGAGCTGAACCCTTTCAAGAGCCTTTTAATGGACTTCTGCAGGCCGCCTGTCAGTGGGGGTAACTGAGTCAGCGCCTGCTCCAGTTCAGCCAGCAGTGCTATCTTGGCTTAAGCAGTGATTCACAAATGCCTAAAGAACAGCCAACATGTCCTTGCCCGTGGATCAACTCATTCACAACTAAGCACATTATCCACAATATGATTCACTAATGGGCAGATTCTTTTGTCAGTGTTTTTTTTTTTTTTTAAGTACTCTTTAAACATGTTGCATTGGCCAAACCTAATTATATCCCAATAAAATAAAATAAAATGAACAAAACACGGCCTGTTTTTCTATGTCTTTACAAGATTTCACAGACTGCTGCGCATGAATATAAACATGCATCACTATCGTGGACTGGATGTATAAAAAATGTTAATTAAAGCCTCTTTTGTCCTTCAGTGAGATAAATACTGAGCTGTGTACCGATGCCTATAGAGCGGGTTAATAAAACCTACTCACGAACCTTTTATGACCAAGGATCTTTACCTCTATACATACTGTGTGCCATGGGCAACACTACCAGGCTCCACTACGCAGCCGATGAAGTGCCTGACCTTTTCTGTGTGAAGACGCCCACTCAGCAGCTTAAACACCAAACTATATCAGCAGATAGCAATCCCAATTATGTTAGATAATTACACTAAGTGCCTGATTCTCCTTACAGCCAATGGTATGATGAGTACAACAGAGAATGTCATCAGGGAAAAGGCTACAGAAAAGGAAGCAATATAAAAGAAAAAAAAGTTGCTGTGAAAAAAGGGCATTCCCCCCATACTAGGGATCGTATAGTACAAGCTATGCCTGTTATTGAAAAATATAATAAGATTTTTGGAACCTAATGACTCCTTGACATGGAGCAGAGAGGGGTTTGCCTCTGTGTTTTATTACAGCAAAGTTATTATCTTGCTTGTATCATGGCAACTTGTCTGCCATAACAAACAGTAACAATAATAAAGAACAAGTGTAATCATAGCACAAATAGTGATGTGAAGCTAGAAGATTTAACCAAGACAAGCCACAATCAAAAGAATCAATAGCTTCTTCAGCTACAACCCTATACAGCAGTATTTATGCATCACAGTCACTGCACTCCAGTGGTTCTCTGCCTCTGGTGTCACAGGTCACTGTCAAGCTTCACCTATTGATTGTTGCGGTGCACACTTGGATGTGTTTTACATTATCAGGCCATGACACACACTCATACATCCCAAGCTAATTGTTGATTACATCCTTTGTGATAACGAGTGACAAAGAGGTTTCACTGGATATGGCTCATGATAAGAAAAGACACATTTATCCATCACCTCAAATAATACAAGACTGTAGATACACAATGGTATAATCATATAGGCATTCTTCTGGCGAGAAAGATGTTTACACTGGAAATGGCTTTGTCATTTGAACTAAGCTCCTTCACTCAAATCAACAGTCTATCAGCTTCAAAAGAGGAGGTGGAAATACACATAACTGCCTCTATGTTTTTTTTCTTTTCTTTTCATGTCGTGTCTGAAACATTTTTAAGGCAATGCACATTAACCAAAAAATTCACGTTCTCTCTACCAAGGAAATATTGTTATCTGCTAATTTGTAGATGATGTGTAGTGCTAACGTGCAGATAATGTATACTTAATGATTAATTCAGAGTGTTGACTTGCAGGCTTACATTTGCTAATTAGCACTAAACACACAGCACAGGGAAGGATACAGGAATATTTTCAGTGACTGGTCAGGGAATTATCTGATTAAGGAAGGGTTATAAGTGTATACTTTACATTGGACCACCTCTTGATCGTGCTAGAAGGAAAAGTCAGGGGATCACTGTGCATTGTTTGTGAATATATATTTTAACCACACAAACCAGGAAAAAAAAATGAAATGGCCATCAAGATGATGTGTGATTCATAAATTCAATTTTCTGCTTTGTTGAGCATGCCTCCTGGCAACAGTGTTACAGTAACTACCTGTGACAATTTGGCACAAGCCGAATTATTTACATTTCATTCCTCCTGACATTATTTAAACATTATATAACGGAAAGGTCACAGCTGTCACACCTTCTTCTACTCTCTGCTTAACACTGCTTTGGATATTCCAAATTAAGAACTATAATTAACTTGTTTTAACACTTGCTCAACAGACCTTTTGGCCAAACACCGTCTTCACTTCTGTGTCTTGTGTTTGCTATGATGAAATCTTCATCTGCTCAATGAGAACACTTGTCACTGTCATTGCAGTTGCGCTGGTTACATTAGACTTTGGAAAATTACATCAGTCCGTCACCGCTGGCAATTTTTTCATCATACCTTTAATTCCTTTGAAGTAATGCATCATCTCTAATTAACTACGGGATCCAAGCTATTACAAGTATTTGCATATATTGTTGATTATAATCTTTGGGCCTGAAACTTGTATCACTCCATAATGTACAAACTGGATGAGGTTTACATTTCCACCAGCCCAGCTCTACATTTGCATCATGTCCTTTGCGCGCTTGACATCTGTGCAGCAAATGTGCATGCTACCTCTATTATTAGCATCCCTGTGGTCTGAGTATTTTCTATCCACAGACAGAGTGTTTGTATATGTGTACTGTGCTGCTGCTCTGTGAGCGTGTGCGTTAGTTTGTGTATATATCTGTGTGGGTGCTGTAATGCAAATGTACCCACCAGCAGGACAGGCTCCTTCTGACATAATAAGTACTTCAGACTGTTGCTTGCAGGCATCCCTGCGCAGGAAACACTCGTTCTGGTAGTTCTGATTGTTGGAGCCACACACTGGGGCATAGTCATTGTTGCACTGCAGAGAGGAGAGAGAGAAAATATGAAGACAGAGGTTAGAAAAGGAAGAGAAGCCATATTCGGGTCAGAAATGCTCAATGGGTGTCATTGTCATGATGGGTTAAGGACTCCCACTCATTAAGTCATATGCTGCATGAGAGGTCGTGTTCAGGGTCAACTCCGTTTAATTTATGCAATTTTAGCAAACACATGTGCAGAACTGATCATTATCAGAGTTTTTCTGTCAAATTTCTCCACTCACATGACAGTAACCTTTTCAAAAGAAGTAAACAGAAATAGAGAAAAAGATTGTGTCAGCGTCATTTTTTCAGCTTCTTTAATTAGTGTTGGTCAAATGTTGGGATAATAAATGACAAATTAGAAGAACAAAGAGAAAAGAAAAGAATAGAAAAAAACCTTTGAACTTAAATAAATAAATTTGAAAGTATAGATAGATCTCAGTCAATAAAATGACTGCAAGGAAATAATGAATAAGATTATTGTGATCAGAGTCAGCTGTTTGTGTTTCGCTCTACTTTCTGAGCAGAATGGAGACTGTAACGTACTCAATGATTCATTTGGTTACCGGTGAAAGTATGTTACAAAATATAAAGAAAATTATGCAAAGAAACTTGATATTGCTGTAAAGATACAGTTGTTCACTGATGTGTTATCATATCATAGTTTGAAACACATGATACAGTTTGACAGGTTGGAGATTTACAAACTTCTACAGTTGTTTATCCAACACATAATAGCTGAGTGCACTGCATGTCAGCATTTTGTTTTCAATTATAAAATCAGAAATAAAATTACAATCAGGTTATTTTATTTAGGTTCAAAGTGTCTTTGTTGTCCCACGGAAAGTGATTTGCAGCCAGGCTACACAGAAACACATGACAGTAACACTCACTGACATCAACACAGGCTTATTATGATTATTACTATTATAAATATTATCATTATGGCAAAATGACCACAGTAAGAGTTCACTCATCTAAGTCCACAAGTCTGCAAGCAGGGCTAGACTTTGACAAGGCTGTTTTTGTTGGCCAGAGTCAGATCACCATGACAAGCAAAACTGAGGAACATTAGAACTTTTACTTTACGCCTTTATTTCATAACTCTGGACCCATTGAGGGAGACCCTCATTTTCAATGGGGCTGAGTGCACAATAATAGAAACTGCAAAAATACAAGCAAAACAATACACAATTAACCAATCAAAGCAGGAACATGACATTTCACAAGGTGCTTAAATTAGTTAAGGGATGATGGAGAAACCAATTTTTTTTTTGCAATGAGTTCCAAGAGTATGAAGCGGTGATGGAAAAGATAGTTTTGCCAAAGTCTGTTTGACAGTAAGGCACCTCCAGAAGAAACCTATCATTGTGCCAAGTAGGATAGTGATGGGCACATGGGGATAACAGAGAGATGTAGTCTGGATAAGTGCTTTAAAAATGAACAGTAACCAGTGAGAATCTCGCCTCATTGGAAGAGATGGCAAACCAGTAGAGACATATAAAAGACAATGATGGGTGTCCTAGCTTGCACCAGTAATAAATCTTAGTGTAGCATGATAGACAGAGTCCAGGGTTTTTAGAGTTGATGCAGCTGCATGCCTGTAAATTACATCACCATAATCAAGGATGAAAAGAAGAGTTGCTTCCACAGTCCTTCTCCACAGAATATTGGAAAACAAGATTTACTTCTGTATAAGAAGCCAAACCTTTGGTGCAGCTGGCAGGCAAGGTTATCAATATGATGTTTAAAGGAGAACTTGTGATCTATCAGGATACCCAAGTATTTATACTCCAAGACCCTTTCAATAAGGAAGCCATTTAATGAAGAAATCGAAACATTATTAGTAACAGTTTTATAATTTGAAAATAAATCATAAATTTAGTCTTGTCTGCATTTAGAACAAACTTAGCATCAAGTAAATCTGATTGAAAGTTATTAAATGCAGCCTGCAGTCTGTCAGCGGCTAGTCGTACAGAATCAGCTATACAGTAGATAACAGTATCATCAGCATACAAGTGGTAATAACAATTATTCAATTCTAAGGTACAATCTCTTATGTACAAACTAAACAGGACTGGTCCCAAGATTGACCCCTGTGGGACCGCTTTGGAGATTAGTAGCGAGTTGGATTCAAGTATTATAATTGTATAAAAGAGAGTCGTCATCACAGAGGAGACACAGAGAGACCTCAGAAAAACTCTCTGTCTCAGTCTGGTTTTAAAGTTGGTGGTGATCAGGTGCATAAAGGTGATTCCATATACACATACATATACACACACATACATACATACATACATACATACATACATACATACATACATACATAGTCCTGATGAAGCAGAGGCTTTGAGTTTTGAACCCTTAATTATTAACACCAACTGATTCTTTTTCAGTAACAGAATAACTGGGACAAGACTTACAACCTGATGGCTCTTTTTAATTGGTCATATTCACACAGCATACATCTTCTGACAAATGACAAGCATCTGCTGTTGCTCACCTCAGTTGTTGCTCCACTGGAGCAGTAGGAGGTTAAGTGACTTGCTCAAGGGCACTGAGCAAAATAGCTGCTGAGGTATGAGAGAACATTACTCATTCATTTCCCCACATGGTTTGTTGGCTACTGAGGAACCCGAGATTTTTCAGATGACTGATGGCACCACAGTGCCTGGTCTTAGTTTTTTTTTTTTTTTTTTTTTGACTGTGGAGGAGAGATATTCATTTGATTTGATATTGATTTGCCCCTGCTACACCGCAGGAATAATAAATGTGATTATTCAATTGAGAAAATTCTCCCTTCTATTCCCTGGGAAGGAGGAATGGCTTTCAGAGGTTTCAGAGAAACTGTTGGTCTGTAGTCACAGACCATAACCTGATTAAATTTTAAAGTGCTGAAAAGTGGGCAATGTGTGAAAATGTGTTCCTGCTGGGTGTGACATCACAAGGACAAGGGGCTTGCTAGAGAGTCCCTGCAGGAAACAAGGCTAAGGAGCTAACAGCTCTTTGTCTCCACTTCTATTCCTCTTTAAGTCTCTAATGGACCGAACTGGAATCAGCTCTCTCTGGGCCACATCAGCTGTCTGTGTCCTCACAGACCACTGCATGGCTCTCACAAAAGGAGAGCATGAACTTATGAGTAAGTTTGTGTGTGTTTATGGGCAAATGACAAACATGCAGTGGCAGTTAGACAACAGGAGACACATGCACTCATCCTTTTCTTGTTCACATGTAGCTGTAATACAGTATCCTGGTTGGACACATCTGTCCATGAGCACAACCTTAGCCTTTGCCTGTTCCACCGGTCCAGTGCAGCAGGTGCTGATACTGTGACAAAGAGCCTGTGCTGAACAGTAGCATGGCAAAAACAAGGAGGATAAAAGGCAAATTCATGATTTATCCTATTGAGTTATGTAAAGTCTGCTTCAAATTAATATCATATACATATATCTGTTTATAGAATATACACATTCAAAGGATTAAGTAATTCTGACTAGGGCTGCATGATACGCTAAACAAATAGAAAAAAGTAAAATAAAATAAAATGTATTTTTGCAGATAATAGGATCTGAGTAATATGAATGAGTTGGAAAGGTCATTTTGCATTTCACTTTCCCTGCAATGATGATACGTTTTGTTGGGTCTTGTACCAAACACCCATGTCCCTTACATATGAGAATAGAATTTGTAGGCTGCAACGCTCCATTGTGTCATATTCTACCTTTATCACAAACAAAAAAGCAGTTTCTGTAATTTAGATGTTACAATTACCCATATTGTGATTCTGATAATGTTTCGACCAATAGCTAAGCCCTGTTACAGACACACATCTAGCTCAAGCTGAGATTCAGCCGATACACTTCACTTCTTTGTGGACCAAAAAAGAAGCAAGCCCTTATGGAAACAACCATAGTTTCTATGTATGTTCTTTAAAATCTTATTTTGATGAATAAAATACACCTTACTGAGACTAAACTGTACATCTTCATCCTAAGCCGGCACAAAGTGTGTCAGAGAGAAGCTTTGCCCTCAGGCTTTATATAAAGACAGTGTAGGTGATCACAGTGAGCAAGCCAACCAGCTGAGACTCAGACTCCGGCTGCTGTTGTTCAGCAACTGAAAGAGGACAAACAAAACCAGATTGCGAGGAGAGAGACCTTTAAGAAAAAGATCTCACTCCTAACATCAGTGTGAACAGTGTGAGTGCACATCATTTTCATGCATAAACTGCATTACACATTTCTTCAGCTTTGTGCTGATGGTGTCTGATGCGCACACATGGGTCAGATGGCCACGAGGAGAAGTGCAAAAGTAACCATGCCATCGATTCAGGAGCCCGGGATCATCACAACTATCAAGTGTGAATACTACTTTTAAATAGCTGTTGGGGGAAAAAGATGTCAGAATATACACAAAAGGAGGAGGAGGAGTAAAGGAGGGAAAGAGAAAGTGCGCACTGGCTCTTGATCAAAGGGATCGAGATGCAGGAAGGAAAGAGGCTGTCGCGAGGACAGGAGGCGAAAATGAGTGAAATTGGGCTACAGGGGAGAAGAAGTCGGTGGAAATGGATAAGAGTGAGACAGCAGGAGACTGAGGGGTAATGAAAGTAAAGGAAAATACAGAAGTGAAGATGCAGACGGCCAAAGAGAGAGAGACAAAGAGAAAGAGAAAGAGAGAGAGAGAGAGAGAGAGAGAGACGAAGCCCTGGCTCAACAAACTTGGCACGAAAAAAAAGAATCACAGCGCCTGAAGAAAACGAGGCACAGAGGGAAAAAAAGAACATCATGAAATAAAAAAGAAAAAGAAAGAGGAGAAGAAATGGGGACACAGACAGAGAGAGGGAGAGGGCTAGAAAATCCCCTCAAAGGAGAGTGGGAGAGAATGAAAAAATGGCAACCCCACAAAGGCGCTTGGAATAGCTTACCGCAGGGCCCGGGCTTTTTTGCTATCCTCTATCCTTCCCCTCTGTCTCCCACCCTCACTCTTACGCTCTCTCTCCCATCTGGCTGAGGCTGTTCTTAACCTGGGGACTCTCACTTTATGCCAGGCAGTGATGCAACTGAAGAGAAAGCTGCCCGGCAGAACCCTGCGGGTGCCTGATTTCCCGCAAAAAACTCCCCAACCGCATCTCTTGATCTTCCCCCAGTATTTGGCTTTCACCTCCTTTTTCAGAAGAGGAGAGCAGAGGAGAGGAGCGATGAGAGGATGGAGGGATTTAAAACCTCCCATCTCCCGGAGAGGTGGTGCAAGATAGAGGATGCAGGTGTGTACAAATGACAGTCTAGTACAGAAATCCTGTGTCTTATGTGCTTGTTAAAGCACGTTGGGTGCAGTGGTTTTATATTTCAGACGAGGCGCTCCAGAAGTGGTACGGGACGGAAATAGATTGCCACACATAAAATGAGGCAGTCAGAAAGACATGAAACATTGCATGTCTTCATCTTGACTAGATCTTTCAAGTGATCTTCAAGCAGACTTGTTGGAAAAAACAATTTATTCATCTGGGAGCTTGTACTTGATGTGACAGCGAGGGAAGGAATGAGCTGCGGTTACAGGTTTCAAATTTTCAAACTGACTCAAATTTCTTCGCACAGCACATGACCATAATGGAGACAAAGGTGTTCCTGTTATAGCCTTTGTCAGGGCAGTGCCGCTTTGATCCTTGAATTTCTTGATAACTGGCAGCGTGTGATGTCGGCAGTCTCGAGAATATCAGCTTTGTCAGCTGTTGCACTTAACTGTAAGTCGGCCCAGATGACTGTCAGCTAAATGAAAATGAAAAAAGACAAAAAGCTGCCATAAATAATCCTGGGATGTGTTTTTAAATGGTAAAGGGCCATTTGAAGGGAAAAAAAAATGGGAGGAAAAGAAGAAAATTAAATGGGAATGTTAATGAGAAGGGGTGAATGAGACAGAAGGTGAGAAAATTTGATCCTCCACACTTCTCTGCAGACAGGGAAGAGGGGGCTATCGGCCAGTGCCATATGGCATGGCCTTATGTGCCCGCTGGCTCGGGATTTGCAGAAGTCGCAGACACTGCCCCGCACCTCTGCTGTGACGAAACCTGGCCGGTCGCGTGGCGTCTCGACTGAGAACACAGCAACAGCAGAGGTGTCGACGGTCCGGGCTGTGTGCGTGTGACTGGAGCAGGTTAGTGAGAGGAAATGAAGAGGAGAATATTCATGTAGGTGAACCTGAGTGCACTTGATTACATACATCCTTTCAAATGTATTCATTCTCACTCTCTCTTCATCATAGATTTAAGCTTGTTTCTGTTCTTCTTCTGTGCCATTTCAAAACCCCTCCCACTCCCAGTCTGTTTTTGTCACCAGGAATACAGTTTCCACAAACCTCCTGCAGGGGCTGCTGTGGGTCTGCCTACCCCCAACTCTATTCGTCCAAGTTGCAAAAGCTAAGATATGTGACTGCAGCCAGGACCTGTTGTCTTCCTACCTGCCTTGGATCAGAGCATCAGACACACACACACACACACACACTCACAAAAAGCCTGTGACACATACACCATGAGAGCACTTTGTACAAAAAAAAAAAAAAAGGCATCTGCGCCTTGCCAGGTCACAACACACAACAACCTAGCAAAACAAGCCTAACCATCATCATTCATTCTGTGCATCTATAGCAGCTCCCAGAGCCGACTCCAGCGAGCGTCCAGCATAACTGCCGGCTGACAGGGGCGGAACAAAGACAGGTGGTGGGAGGAGGCAGGGAGCAGAGGAGTAGGGGGAATGTAGAGTGAAAAAAGCAAGTATGAGAAGGAAGGTGTGAGGAAGAGAGAGGAGGTAAAGAACAGAGAGGAGCAGAGATGGAGGCAGGCCAGCAGTGTGAAAAGAAGAGAGGAGGGACACTGAAAGGTGAAAAAGTAAAAGTGATGGGGTGGACACATGAAAGCGCGGTAACGGTGACTGGAATGAGGGATGGAGGAGGACACTGTGGGGGAGCGGTGACGGCTATGCTCAACAGAAAAGTGCACGAGAGGAAACTGTATGAGTGGGAGACAAAGGAGAGGAGAGATGCGAAGCGAAGGCGAGCTCACGCATCAATGCATGACCGTGTAGTGGAGGGAAGGAGCGTGCCAATTTGAGAGGTAGAGATCTGCAAAATGTAGCAGGAGCAAGCACGACAAGATAAAAACATTAATAAGCGAGAAAACAAATAACCTCCACCCAAACCACACCATCTCCACGTATGCAAAACTCACCATCTCCACAAGCCAGAATTAGTCAGAGCTCAGAGTGAGGACTGGAGGAGAGTCAGAAGTTACTTTCAAACTGAAATTACTTATTCCTCAGACTTTAAGAAAGAAAAAAAAACTTTATTATTTTAAATAAGGATTCAAGTTTTTGCTGCAGTGGAACATGTTGTGTGTGTCTGTGTGTGTGTGTGTGCACGCTTGGGAAGCTGATAAATGAGCAGCTTCCTGACAGCAGTTTTAATTTGAAGCAGTTTGATAACCAAGTGGAACTTCACTCGCTTTGTCAGTCTTATACCTTCGATTCATTTTAACGACGCTCTGGGTTGCTCTGGGATCTCTTTGCAATGTACCCGTATCGACAAACAGTAAAACAAGTACATTAAGTTCCATACAGTCACATCCCTCTGTGAAGACACGGTTAAAACTCGTCGATCGACCTTTAACCAAAATATTACAGTCGTCACTGTGGCGGAATCGAACAGCGAGAGAGGATAGAAACTTCCCACTTGTTTTTAATGAAACCAGAGAACATGTTATAAAAGCGAAACACAAACAGCATGGCCTGACAACAAAATACAGACAAAGGACAGAGTGTGGTCAGGCATGTCCTCATCAATTAAAGGGCTAAAGAGAGGACATTTTAAAGATACTGGTAGAGCAGGAGGATTTAATTGTTAAAAGAAAAAGAGATCTATTCCACAGCAACAGCTGGAAATGTTTAGTCGCCTTTGCTTTCTCACTAGGTGTGAGGAGAGGACAGCGGCGGTTGGTAGATATGCATGGCAGGACTCACCGATCTGCAGGTTGAATAGACAGTGATGTAACCTGGTGTCAGTCCAAGCCGGGCTTTTTAAAAACAAATCAAAGAATCACAAAATCAATGCTGCACTTTGCTGGTAACCAGCGAGCAGAGGGGAGGCGTGCTCTCTCTTACCACTGTCACACCAGTGAGGAGTCTCGCTGCTGCATTCATGAACCAGCTGCAGGGAAGATAGGGCAGCCTGACTGACTGACTGACTGACTGACTGACTCCTACACGGAGAGACCCGCAGCAGCCGAAGTGAGGGGAAATGAAAGACGGGAATGTGTTTAATTCTGCAGATGATCTGAGGTGGAGGAAGCCAGAGATGGCGACTGAGTTCATTTGTTTATGAAGCTTTTCTAAGATGACACTGAGATACAAGTCAGATACCTGTGCACGCAGTGAATAATAAAGACAGCGTCAGCGCTCCAAGAACATGAGATCCACTCTGATGGCATTGGACTGTCTAACACACAGCTAAGAGCTCAAGTAATCAAGCTGTCTTAATGATTGTAGGTAGCGACCGAGCATCAAAGACTGCAGTGAGAGAGGAGAACATCTGACAGTTTTGATGAAAGACACCCAGACTCAAAGAAACACAAAATGACAGAAAATGACACGGCCATCTTTGGCCAATGGTTTGCAAAGCTCTACCAGATTCTTACGCCATCCCTGATTGGATCTAATCTTCATAAAGTCTGAAAATGGTTTGAAAGATGGAAACAGGAAGGATTTTAGGTTGTTGTTATTTCCTGTTTTGTGGCCTGTATTTAGAATTCATGGTGAATTAGACATTAGTAGTTACAGTGGTAATGTATCCGTGGATGAGCTGAGAACTACCAGCATATTAGTTTAAACACTAAAGATCACGAGGAGCACATTTTTATTTGATTTCTTTGCATATTTATCGATATTTATCAGAAGAAGTGTGATTTTTGCTTTGTGTGTGAAGGGTTAATGGATACTAGATAACGGTGTATTTTTTTACAGACCAGCAGGAGATGACAACCAAGTAGGTGTTTGCAATAAACTTCCTAATCTTGTGAGAGATGCTTTCCCCTCAGCTGGGAGTCCCTGCAGACTGTTGGTCCCATCGGTGTGGCCTCAGTCTACCTCCTGAGTCTGATGTCACGTATCTGGCTCTTAAATACCTTCAAAAGGAGGCACCCGAGGGGTACAACTTCACCATGTGCCATAACTGCTTGAGGCAATGTTTGTCATTCCAGAGGAGAGGACTGCAGTGAGATCCCTGGGCTCCTTATATACTGTAGGTATAGTTATTATAGTGAAACCTTATTTCAGATGAGGTGATAATCAACCTTCTTCCTATAAGGTATCCATGCTGGAGCAGCCCAGCTACTACTAAATCAAAGATATATTTTACCTTCACTATCACGGCAACATGTCTTTCTGCCTTGGTTGATGTGCACTGCATTCTGTGCCTATTGTATGTATATATATATATGAACTGAAGGACCACTAGAGATAAAGACTGATCCATAGGAAGATATAATAAAAGAGACGTCCTCTAACTAACTGTATACTGCGGTGTGTCCCTACCCTCTAACACAGGACCCACAGGAGTGTCTCCTGAAATAGCATCTCTAAAGCAGCAGACCTTAAAAGACATCAGATTATCCTTTGACTACTCTTTGGTCACTCTTTGCTTTTTAAAGAGTGTAGACATTTTATATATATATTAAAGCTACAGATAATGCTTACCATTAAGTTGCCTTCATTACAACCAATAAAGCAATGTTGGTTATATATTTTTTATCCTTTGAGACCAGACCAACTACACCTGCACCTCCTGGAGGATCTGCATCAAAGCAGTCCACCAAGTAAGCATGTGCTCTAGTTATTCTGTTCCTGAGCTGTGTGCTAATTACGGGGAAATTCAACAGCTAAGGCAGAACCCAACTTCCGTGGCTAATTTTCAGCACAGAGATACATAAAGATGAGTGGCTAATCCCCTAGAGCCCTGTTAGAGGTTTCAGTCTGTGATCATTAGACATAAAGTCTTACAGTACATAAAGATCATTGATATTCATGGGTGGAGTCTAAAGGCATAGCTGGGATGAAACGAGCGTCCAATTCAGTGACAATGGGTAATGCCAGATACCTGCAGTGGATGGATCAGGTGGAAAACCCAGGTTGCGGTTGTGTGGACCAGCTCTTCACCCTATGGAATACCACATTAACTGGTTGAAGCTTCGCAACCAGCGAAGGCCACTGAAGTGCTCGTGAGAGACCCAGTCTCTCTTCGTTGGCAGCCAATTATGAAGAACCGGCATGTGCTAAACTGCAGACAAGGCAGCGAAGCAGTAAAAAAAATCTGTACATTAATATATAACCATGCATGTATATGCTTTGTGTTTTACGGCAATGAAAAATGCAAGACTCAGACTGTGTGACTTCAAACACACGGGACTGAACACTTCCCCTGCAACTTCGCATCACATTTAGAAAGCAGCTGCACTAGTATCAACAGAGACCATATCACAAGCTAATGATACGACTGGCTTAGTTGGGCAAATTTAGAGTGCTGCCATGCTAGCGCAGCAAGGGATCGCTGTGCATGCAGGAATCTGGCAGATGCTATTCCCTGAGACGGCCTTAACTAAAATGGACCCACTGTGGCAGCTTTTCTGTCAGCGACTCCAGGTCCCAGCACTGTCGGTATGGACTAAGGGCAAGGCACAAGTCTCCACTCCCAGTGCCTAACACCAGGCACTCATGCTTGTAAACCTGTAGAAAGTCCGTGCTGACTTAAAATCTCCACCTAAAGCCTTGCAGTCATCCAGGCTCGAAACAAAGAAAAAATTCCTCCATCCTTCCTTCCATCCTTCTTAAAAGACTGCAGGGAGCAGGGTGTGCTGATGCTAAACCTAAAAACAGGCATATGGTTAAGAAGACCTCTTCGCTATACTCACTTCACCACAGCGTTACTTCATACAGGGTCACACTCACAGCTGGTGGCCACTTCATATTAATGGGGAGGATAGAAAAACAGCAGGTAAACTACAAGACGCACTTATTACAGAAAGCTCCTATTTTAAGTAAGTGAGTTTAATTGGATCTGTATTACAGAGGCAATTCTCAGCTAACTTTAGGAAACTTTATGTCGAATACCTAATTCTCATCAGTTATCAACTTTTTTGCCTGTTACCTAGCAACTGACGGTACTTTTTTAAATCTCATCTGCCTGGTTTAAAATTCTCTAACTCATTCGGTTCCTCGTTGAAATGCAGAAAAAAGGATGCAAATGAAGGCAGGTACACAACTTCAAGACAAATGAGTGAGAAGTGATGGTAACATCTGTGGAAGAAAATCCACAAAGATTCAACAAAACAGAAAAATTCAGGCAAAGTGGGGAGTAACAGTTATCCCAAATTTAGCACACTTTATTTAAGCTTTTAAAGGTCAGCGCAGGGTTTTAACATTGAGTTACAATTAATCTGAAATAGCTTTATTTCTGTTTGTATGGTCCACGGTGGTAACACCATTGTAAAGTTTTACCAAACAGTGATAAACAACTTGTATTTTTGTTTATTGGTTGTGTGTTTTAAGTGGTTGTACAACAACTTATTTCAGCAGTGTTTTTTCACAGCCAGACATTTACATTTTCCATAGTGATATTAATATTAAGTCCATCACACATATACAGTACCTGTCAATATTAAAGACAGTACTTATTTATTATAGTGCAGTGCTGATTATTTTCAGTACATTAAGTTGTATCAGTCTGTACAGTATATTCACATACCTGAGGTCTGTATTTGTCGTTTTCTATGTTCTTTTTTTAAATTTACTTTCTTCTCTTACTTTTTTTTCCATTGAATAATAAACGTTTTTAATTTCTGCCTAAATGGCTTTTCACTAACTGACTTTCTTGCATGGTCTCAACAAAAAACAAGCGAACAAAAAAAAAAAAACACCTAGTTTTACTGATATAACTCTTATTTTTGTTGTTATTGTCATTGTGTAGATTCTAGCAATGCTAATTTCATTTCTACTAATTTAACTACACCACTACACCATATATTGATATATTTATTTGATGGTTGATTTACTTATGAATAATGTTTTAGACAAGCTCAGCTTCCAAACTTCCTGCTCAGTATAAATCTTGATCACAACACTGTAATCAAATTTAGGGCATCCTGATCAATCACAGCTGTGGTTCATCTGAATTCATGTTATTATCTAGTATTGGTCAGATTGTAGTTTTATCACTACCTCCACTCCCATTAACTTGTATTACAAAATGTAAACGGGAGCCTGCACACATATACATAAAGTCATCAGTATATGGCCTGCACAGCAGTGTGAGCCACTAATGCTAACCCAGCTAATGCTAGCTCCAGGGATACTGCTGATCTCAAACATAAATGTTAATGCTTTCTTCATTTACAATCACATGATCGTGGCATCTCTCTAACTGTTCCTAACTCTCCAGTTGCTCAAAAGCAACAAAGAAGTAGTCCATACAGTCCACATGATCCGACTGCACTGTGAGAAGTCTAACAAGACAAACTCAACAACTTTTACTCCAATGCTTGTATCTCAAGAGAATGATCAGAGTCAGTGACTCAGAACTGCTGAGAGGGGAAATCATTCAGCGAAAGGACACTCTTGGGAACCTTCCTGTGCAAGTATCACTGAACATACCAGGGTGACTGCCTTGAGGTTTTATACTCTCGCCAACCAGTCAAATTACACTTTATATCCATGTCTGCCCTGACACATTTAATATGAGTTGAAGACTTTGATGAAATACATAATAAAGAAGAGCAATTTGTGTCTGAGTAGCTTGTTGTAGGGACATGCAAAAGAATAAATGACACAAATTTCGCAGATTGTACTAGTTATTGACAAATAAACTTGATCAACAGCAGAAAAAAAATCAAACAAAAATGTCAGGTTTCTTCCATTTAGCCCATAAACAGGAGATGTTTCTCCTCCGAGTCGAGGGTCTAAAGATAGAAGATGCCGTTTGCTGCAAAGACTGGGAGAAAACTTTGATCTGTGATATAGCAATGTATAAATATTTATACCATAACTGATTTGTCTTGACTTTATGAAGCTTTGTTGCTCTTGCTCCGTTGTATGTCTGCTGTATCAGTGTGTGGGATCACTGTGAGAAATTAAAAACAAGTTCAAATTCCTCGTATGTGTCCACATGATTGGCTAATAAAACTGCTGCTGACAGACCACAGCCATGACAGGAGACAAAACAGTACTTCTTATATGGAAGATACAAGTGATGTGCCAAATGTGACCATTGGTCACAACCTCCTTGTGTTCCTGAGTTATCTAAGGGCAAGCAAAGTCTTTTCACAGAGCATCATGTCATCACAGCGTAAACTGACCTTTGGGATGTAAAATGTCTTACATCATTATTTTATCCTATAGACTTTTGTGTGAAATTGTGTCATAATTAATGTGAATTCTTGCAGAAGGGGCCAAAACATGTGTGTGTGACCATTGACCTTTGACCGGTCCAAGTCCAGTCAGTTCATCCTTGAGTCTCAGTAAATGAAACTCTCACTGGGCATTCGTGCCAGATTGTGTTCACAAGAGTGGGGAAGACATGTGGTTGCAGTGACCTTCATCTATACCCTGACCAAAATCAAAGCAGCTCAATGCTCGAGTCCAGGTGAACGTATGAGCCAAATTTGAAGTAATTCCCTCAAGAAGCTTCAGAGAAATCACGTTCACAAGAATGGGTGGGAGGCCTCCAGTCACCGCTCTCGTCGGCTCCGAGTCATAAAACCAGGGGTTTGAAATGCTTCACTACGCCACTATCCCTTCATCAGCATTTGTGGCATAGAGAACGAATTTCAATGACAACTTTGACATTTTCTGGGGCACAGAAAACTGTTTCAAGAGGATGAAATCCAGTGATCCCAGCTGGGGACTAAGGTGCTAAGCAAGAATTTATTACATGGCCTTCAAATCCTTCCTTTGAAACGTCTGAGTCTATCCAGTCCTGTGTGAGGAGAGACACAGTGTCATGCGGGGCTCAGAGCAAATCTGACATTGTTTGTGCATCAAAAGAAGTTCACCTAAAGAAGCTGAGAAAAACCGGTGCCCTCCTCTCTCGCATGTTGCGAACCTTTTCTGACTCTCAGAGATTACTGAGGCATAAATTAAGTCCAAACCGCTCTCACATTCCTGCAGTCTCCTCCACAAACCTCTCAGCACAGCCTGGTAATCAAACCAAACTGCCATTTGGTTCCAAATGCAAATGGTCAAAAATGACGTTTACATATTCAGCAGGAAAGACCTACACTACCACCATCACTACTGTATGAATCATAACATGGAGATCACAAGGGAAGTGGGGAGAAAGTCAATGGTGTACGGATGAGTCAAAAACATTAACTTCATACGCTGCTAGTTCTCATTTCCTGCCAGCCGAGAGATGCATGGCTTTCTTTTAACCACAATAATTGCCTACCCTCAACGATGTGGTTGTTATTGTTACCACGGTGATGATTATCAAGTTTATTGTTACCTAAACCAAACTGAATCATAACCATTGTCTTGTAAGATCTGCAAACTCTTGTGTGTGTTGTTATTTTGTTGTTTCACCCAACAATGCAGAAGGCCTCATTAAATTCAATATGTGCTGGTGGTGGTTAGCTGACAGGCTCGCACCATCGCCCCGGTTTACTGTACTACTGTGCGCACACACACATGCATGCATGTGCACAAAAGCAGAGACATACAAACACAGACACATCCTTCATCCACAGAGACCTGACTGATAGCCTGATCCATTTCCTGTATCCATTAGAGGCGGCCCTAGATTATGCAATTCATCCCAAGGCTATCATCCACCTCTATCAATAATAAACATCTCCACGAAACTAGGGCTAGCCTCAGAGGATGGAGACGGCACCGCCCAGCACGTTCTACTTCTGATGAAACCCTCTGCCTGCTCGGCCCATACAGAGCATCGCATTTGCTTTCCACATGACTTGTCTTGAGTTGCTGAGAC
>OMNW01028795.1:23406-34209 GCA_900303245.1 Selene dorsalis | reverse complement strand
ACTCTAAATGGACAGAATGTACAGCCTGAAGACACTGCTGTGTATTACTGTGCCAGAGAGTCACAGTGACACAAAGCATCAGTAGAGCTGAACAAAAACCCCTCAGTGACTGAGCAGTTGTAACATGAAGCCACCAGAGGAGGAACCCTCACACCACTAATGAGTTCACTTAATCACTGTTCAAAAGAAAAAAAGTATTTGATCATACTGAATGATGAAGAAGTTCAAGGAGCATGAATAACACAAAATGTTTTCTGACGATGTTTAAAGTCCATCTGAAATTAACCTTCCCATTCAAAAACTACAAGAAACATTCTGTTAATCTTGAAATTATAAACACATCATTAACTTTGCTCTACCTCCATACAACTTGTTAAATAAGTCACTATTGGATAAAATGAATAAAATTAACTTTAGTCTTTTTTTTACACAATATGTTGGTGAAAAAAAAGAAAAAAATGTTGTCATTAAATTTAAGCACAAAAAACTAATCTGGCCAATTTTTAGGGAAAGTTTATAGTCTGGGTTAAAACAAGTTCTATTGTTCTTTGCGGCTGTGGGTAAAATGGTAAAAATGATCAAAAGAAAAAAAATATTGAGCATCAGAAAGAACTGGAAAACACTCCTATGATGTAATGTTCATAAGTTAGTACAAGTCAGAACATTATGTATACTGTGATTAATGATTAAAAATAAATGGCATAAACAGATTATCTTCAACTACTCAACGGAGTCCATACATTGTGAACATTAATTTTCCAGACTGAAACCAGAGAAACTGATATCTGAACTGTTGTCATCACTTTTCTACTTTTCTCTGCAGTTTTGCAACCTACAAAAAAAGACTCAATCCAAAACTCAGATGTATTTTCAGTGTGTTTACAGACATGCTCCAAAAATGTAGTTGACATATTTCCTTTGTTTAATTCAAGTCAGACATGTCAGGATTGAGCTGTAATTGATTTCTAATATAAATATGATCACTGGCTGAGATCATCTTACTGGTCTTTTGCTTTGCTAATTGCTCTGTTTTTGCTCTCCTACTGGACAACATTCAGAAAACTGAATGATGCTATTGTTTATCAATAAAGGTTAATTACATTACAGTGATGGCCAAGTTCACTCCACCTCTGTCCTCTCTGTGAGGAGGAGTCAATGCAAAACTCAGATGTCTTCCACCTCTACTTATGTGACTGCAGAGAGGATGACAGAGAAGAGTGGACACACAGTTTAACATGATGGACTATAGGACAGGACTGCTGCTGTTAACTCTCTGCTGGGCAGGTCAAGAGATTATCCTACTCCACAAATATTTAATTAATGTGTCTATGACAATGGCAATCATTTTTATCCTCATCATGACAGGTGTTGATGGTCAGACTCTGACAGAATCTGAACCAGTGGTTAAAAGACCTGGAGAATCTCACACACTGACCTGTACAGCATCTGGATTCACACTCAGCAGCTATGAGATGAGCTGGGTCAGACAGGCTCCTGGAAAAGGACTGGAGTGGATCGCTTGGCATGATAATGGTGGCATCACCACAAAATCCTACTCTCAGTCAGTCCAAGGCCGGTTCACCATCTCTAGAGACGACAGCAAACAGCAGGTGTATCTGCAGATGAACAGTCTGAAGACTGAAGACTCTGCTGTTTATTATTGTGCTCGAGACTCACACTGACTGAAGTTATTTGGCCAGCTGTACAAAATCCTATGGTGTCATATTTTGGTTTGAATCTTTTTTTCATTTTTTAATAGATCTGTTGTTGCTGTTACATTTTAAAACAATAAAATAATAAATGTATCTCTCTCCTCTTTCTCGTCTCTTAAAAATAACACTGAAACAATACTTCCTTGTGAACCATAAAAAAGAAAGTCTATGAATTGAATCAGTGAATGATAATGTTAAAACTGCTAAAGGTTAATCATTGTCTCCTCATTTAGATTTGGTGTGCTCATGGTGTATTTCAGTGTGATCGATATTAATGAACTATTAATGTTATGAATAGTTTAGCATATTGTCACATGTTGTCTTTTTCTTGATACTGCAAACCAGTGCATTGTGTATTTTTACACCAACAACATGGGCCTTGCTGATACGTGGTTTAAGGATCCTGCAGGAGGGTTAATCATGAAATAATTGAAGAAATAAATGAATGAATAAAATACCAAGCAGACTGTAAATGTGGCTCCCAGAGTCTGTTATTTTGTTTCTATAGATTTTTATGATGATTAGTGTTGGGACGGTATTTAATGATTTATTAAATTGTTTTGTTATTGGTAACAATTTGTTAATGTTAACTTATCATTTCTTTGATAGTTCTAAATGATACAGTAAATAAGTGAATACAGTGAATTAAGAACTGGTAATGTTTTCACTCTGTTGATAATGAGACTGAACAGATGTTTGATTCTATGCAAACTCAGTGAGCTTCCTTGTTCCTCAGCTATAAAAACTTGAGATCAGACTGTCAGTGGAGTTCACAGCTCATCAGCTTCACCATCAACCATGTTTTCTGTAGCTCTGCTGCTGCTGTTGGCAGCTGGATCCTGTGAGTCTCTCTGGATTTATTAAACTCAACATTTATTCTTTTCCTGTACAGTATACCTTTTATAGTAAATATTTTCTTTTATTACCAGGTGTGAAGTGTCAACAGTTGACACAGCCAGCCTCTGTGACTGTGCAGCCAGGTCAACGTCTGACCATCACCTGTCAGGTCTCTTATTCATTTAGCAGCTACTACACAGCTTGGATCAGACAACCTGCAGGGAAAGGACTGGAGTGGATCAGTAGTGACACAACCATCAAAGATTCACTCAAGAACAAGTTCAGTGTCAATTTAGACTCTTCCAGCAACACAGTGACTCTAAATGGACAGAATCTACAGCCTGAAGACACTGCTGTGTATTACTGTGCCAGAGAGCCACAGTGACACAAATCATCAGTAGAGCTGAACAAAAACCCCTCAGTGACTGAATAGTTGTAACATGAAGCCACCAGAGGAGGAGCCCTCACACCACTAATGACTTCATAATGTTGTTTCAACATCCTTCAGGTGTGAGCAGAAACTTTTCCCACTCTCGTCTTTAAAACTCTGACATCCTTTCATTTAAGCTGCCTGTGAAATATTTCAACATTTTTAAATTCATGTGAATGAAACATTTAGACACACTTTAACTGTTCAAAATAGAAAAGGCAAAAGTGTATGAATGTGTGTAGTTCAATGCTTTTTGCCCCTACTCTCATCACAAGACTTTGCAGGAGAACACAGTGTGGCACTATACTGTTTATGCTTTTTCAACTGGATGCAAAGAACAGTTTGATTCACGTAATGTGATAAACAGTGAGGAGATCTTTTCCAATTTAAAACAAAATCATTATCATCACACAGCTGTTTAACATAACATTATGTCAGAGCTTTGAGTTTCTCTGTGAGTCTGTGACTTCAAACACAATTTGAATATTGAAACCGTGAGAAGTTTCAAGAAATCCAGGACTTCAAGCAGCTGCAGCAAATCAAATGTACATTTAGACTCAGTGATCACAGTTTAAATGTGCTGGTGTTTTAAATTACACAATGTACATCAAATAATAAACAAAATAAATGAATGTTGAACTTTAAATCAGATCTTCATATCAATTTGTTTTTTCAGATGACTGTATGACTGTAAAAGCAGAATGTGTTGTGTTGGAACTGGATCAGACAGGCTCCTGGTAAAGGACTGGAATGGATCGCTCTTGTACACAGACGGAATACTCCAATCCGTTACTAGTTATGTCCAGGGTAGATTCACCATTTCCAGAGACGACTTCAGCTGTAAAGTCTATCTACAGATGAACAGTCTGAAGACTGAGGACACAGCAGTGTATGCGCCTAATGCCCAACAGTCAAAGACAGTGATAGAGGAGTCAAACAAAAACTACTTCCTCTATGTATCACAGGCTTTCAACATTTCTCATACACGTAAGTAGTAAGTCTTGTGGCTGATTTTGGTTTACAGTGTATGGTTTTAAATATCTATAATTAAAATTTTAACATGTCAGATACTGTAAATTATTTACCACAATCCTGTGTACAATGTTTCACAAAATGTTTCAAACTGAAATTAAGCATGACAACCTGGCATCCTGATAGAAGGTCACAAAAAAAGTTAAATTACTGTGAAGGGGTTGTGAGTCTCTGACAAGTTCTGCTGTTTCTGAGTTAGTGTTAAATAATGGACACAGGGTTTTTTGATTCTGCTGTCAGGGGTGAAGGTGACCTTTGACCTTTGAATATTAATGTCAAAATTTCAATTTTCATTACATATATGTATGTGTGTTCCACTATGTCACAAACAACTTTCGAACATTATAACCAAAAATGTGATGTGAAGTCACAGTGAGTTTGACCTTTGACCCATCACAAACTAGTTCTAATCACTTCATCATTGAGTGAATGCTTGTACCAAATTCAAAGATATTGTTTTAAGAGGTTTGTGACATATTGTGTTCAGGCAAGTTTCATTCAAAATGAAAAATGAACAAAATACTACATAAAAATCAAAATCAAAGACACTGAACTGTATCTGTATTTACACTCCTCTAGAGCAACATTGCAAAAAAGGACAGAAAGGTCCACTCCACCTCTGTCCTCACGGCGAGGAGGAGTCAATGCAAAATTCAGATGTCTTCCACCTCTACTTATGTGACTGCAGAGAGGATGACAGAGAAGAGTGGACACACAGTTTAACATGATGGACTATAGGACAGGACTGCTGCTGTTAACTCTCTGCTGGGCAGGTCAAGAGACTCACACATTTCAACATGATTATTTTTTTGCCCATTATATGTCAGCCTTCTTTAAATAATATTCTTTTCATTTTTGACAGGTGTTGATGGTCAGACTCTGACAGAATCTGAACCAGCGGTTAAAAGACCTGGAGAATCTCACACGCTGACCTGTACAGGATCTAATGTTGACTTTAGTAGCTACTGGATGGCCTGGATCAGACAACCTCCTGGAAAAGGACTGGAGTGGATTGCAATTATTGAGTATGACAGTGACAGCATCTACTACTCTCAGTCAGTCCAAGGCCGGTTCATCATCTCTAGAGACAACAGTAAAGAGCAGCTGTATCTGCAGATGAACAGTCTGAAGACTGAAGACTCTGCTGTTTATTATTGTGCTCGAGAGCCACAGTGACTGAAGCTGACTGAGCAGCTGTACAAAATCCTACAGTCCTTACCAGGATGATTAACAACCATTTCTCTTTATAACTTCTGAACTTCAGATATTTAATTTGGGATTGTTTCATTTTATCTACCTCATGAACACTCTCAACTACATTTTACAACACAACAATAACATAACAACTTAAATGTCTGTTCTTCTGGTCAATCAACAGAAGTTATTATTCCATGACAAAACCTAGATCCACCTCCAGAATGAGAGCAAATAAATAAATAAGGGCATCAGCAGCTGCTCAAGACTATGAGACCAGTGTTGGTTTAGCATCTGTAGAAAATCGTCTTCATCTTCACTGTGCTGATGGATGCTGATACAGTATATCGTTTTATTTCTGTTTAGTTGCTGTTGGTTTATAGAGTGAAATGAATCAGACAGTTTGTACTTTAAATTAATTTCAACTACATATTATTTTTGTTTTGTTTCTGACCTGGATGGATGGATCCCTGTGAGAAGTCTTCATATATGGTTTCCCCTTTTTTCTTGACAAAAGAAAACAAATAAATATACAGCAGCATACAAATTAACTTTCCTCATAAGGAAGTGGTGTGTGTGTGTAGGTGTGTGTGTGTGTGTGTGTGTGTGTGTGTGTGTGTGTGTGTGTGTGTGTGTGTGTGTGTGTGTGTGTGTGTTACACACCCGTGTTTTCCACGGGTGTGTACAGTATTGATCTCATCCAGCCAGACTCAGTGGTTGTGCAGCCTGGACAGTCTCTGAGCATCACTGAACCCGCTACGCAACAGGTTGGATCAGACAGCGTGAAGGAAAACCAATGGACTGGATTTCCCATCAGTGGGGAACAAGTGGCCTTCGGCAAAATGATGCTCTGAAGAACAAGTTCAGCTACAGCAGAGACATTTCTGCCAGAACAGTGACTATAAGAGGACAGAATCTACAGCCTGAAGACACTGCTGTGTATTACTGTGTACGTCGCCTCACAGTGACACGAACCACCAACAGACCTGTACAAATACCCAACAACATGTGACTCAAACACACAAACACATAAAATGGCACTGCTCTGTTGCAACATTTATTGTCAAATAAAATAGTTTGTTACTGAGAGACACAGTTCATTATTCTTTTTACCTATTGGGCTCTCTCACTGTTAGACAATATGTTCATTTATTTGTTTACATCTGCTCCTGTTTCCACATGGGTTATCAGGGAAATGTAAGAAAATATTACTGAGCTGTTTCTCCTGATCAAAGATGATCAATGTCAATAGTGAAGCTCCTATTCTCCACTCCTTCAATCCAGAATTCAGTTGCTATTTTGTTTTGTAGGGATAGGACGAGTTAAGCTTCCGCTTCATCCTATTCCTTCTCAGACAGCTTCCAGCAAATAATTACATTGTAAGTGCTCATACTGAGCCATACATCTCAACAGGTGTTTTGTTATATATTATTTGTTTTCTTCCTGTACACTTCTTTCATTTTATTTCTTACATTCATTTCTTAGCCTTGTTCAAAATAAAATAGAATGAATTAATTAGTTTTTACATTTTCCACTCTTGATTAAAGATCCTGTATCTGTGTCACACATTCACTCTTCTGAACCTGCAGAGGGAGGTCTATGCAAACTCTCTGTTCCTTATAAACACAGCAGCTTGTCATCATGTGGCACAACACTGGGACAGTTTGATGTGAATCTGATCAGACAGCACTGAAGTACAGTGTTTAAAACAGGATGGAAAATACATTTGTCTTTTCTTTATTATTTCTCCTTTCAGTTCAAGGTGAGAAAATCAGTTCTGCTTTACTTCCTATGTAAATGTGAAACATGTGATTTATGTCAGATATTGTTGTAATGTAACGTTTCTTTTCTTTTTTTCTTTTTTCCTTTTTTTTTCTTACAGGAGTTTGGAGTGAGATCAAACATGACCAGTCTCAGTCTGAGGTGAAAAGACCTGGAGACACAGTGAAGATGTCCTGTGTCATATCTGGTTATAGCATGACAAGCTACTTTATACACTGGATAAGACAAAGGCCAGGGAGAGCTCTGGAGTGGATTGGGAGGATGAATGCTGGTTCAAACTCTGCTGACTATGGCAGCTCCTTTCAAAGTCGTTTCCTCATGACTGAAAATGTGCCCAGCAGCACTCAGTACCTCCAGATCAACAGTCTGACAGCAGAAGACTCTGCTGTTTACTTCTGTGCTCGAGAAAGCACAGTGACTGAGGACAGCGCAGCAGCTGCACAAAAACCTCCACAGACAACAAGAAGAAATGTGACCTCACTGTCTCACAACCAATAGTCATTTCCATCATTAATTTATGAGGCTACATTGACCGACCATAAAAGAAACAGTCGGTTCAAGTGGCATTCAATACAGAGCAACAGCAGTAAAAAAAAAAAAAACCCAAAAAACAAAAACACCCACCAATAAATCATGTTCCTGCACCCTCACTCTTCATGTCCCTGTGGTCTCAGTGCTCCACTGTATCCTGGTCTGCACTGAGAATCTCAGCTTAACAGTCAAGAGTGTATCACAGAGCTATCTAATATAATATAATACAATACTGTATGTTTAACACTGATAACAGTAAGGGCCTTTCATGAAGCACACAGGAACTCAGTAACAGCGAGACCTTTCAGTTTATACTTTCCATTCTGACTGTGTCTCTAAGAGCACAGCACAATCCTAAACATACATTCAACTTATATCTGCACGGTCATTTATTTTTTTCACATGCCAGTATTTACACCTTTGCCCCAAGAAGTCAACCAAAATGTTCCACAATATACTAATTGTGCAGTGTGGCATTAGGTCACACATGCAATGGATTTGAATTTGCTTAGAAGCTTGGAACCAGGAACTAAATGCTGGATCCTGTTATTTTTGGTCTTGTCACCTCTGAGACATCAATTAATATTCATAATTTTATCAATTATATCAATAATTAAATTATATAATAAGCAAACATTTAACAGAACACTTTTTAATTTTAATGTTTTTTTTTTTAACAAAAATCCTGTCTCTTTAGTTGATAGGAGGAGTCAATGCAAATCCTGCTCTCCTCCATCTGTATTTATTTCAAAGCAAACAGAAAATAAGCACATGGCAGATATCCAACAAGTGTTCATCATGACCTTGACTGCAGGTGTAATGTTCCTGCTGTTATCAGCAATTCCTGGTGAATCCCACTCTTCTGTGCTCTTTGTTTTTCATTGATAAGGTTAATGTCTGTCTCTGTTCTGATCAAACTGTTTTTCTCCTCAGGTGTTTACAGTCAGACTTTGACTGAGTCTGCACCAGTGGTAAAGCAGCCTGGAGAGTCCCACAAACTGACCTGTACATATGCAGGAATATCTGATGACAATGCTGATATCAGCTGGATCAGACAAGCTGAAGGAAAAGGACTGGAGTGGGTTGCACACATTTCTGCTCCAAGTGGACAAAATAAATATTACTCCACATCTGTCCAGAATCGCTTCATCATTTCCAGAGACAACAACTTGGACCAAGTGTATCTGCAGATGAACAGTCTGAAGACTGAAGACTCTGCTGTTTATTATTGTGCCCGAAGGCCACAGTGACACAGGAAGCCACAGGGCTGTACCAAAAGCCCTGCAGATGTCACAGTGGCATAAAGACAACCCCCCTGAATATCCACTAAGTTTTCACACCTGTTCCCAAATGAAATCATTCATCATTGATTTTATGTTTTTATTTTAGTTGCACAATTTCATTATTCAATAATAATGATTATTGTCTATTTAAATACAGTATGTTTGCATGATCCACATTAAAGATTCTGTAATGTGCAAAAACTGTTTCTTCATAAAGAAGTAGAGTGTGTGTGTAAGTGAGAGGACCGGAGAGCTCTGATCAGTTCAGCGTCAACATCAACATATTCTCTTTTCACTCTTGGTTTTTCATTGATAAGGTTAATGTCTGTCTCTGTTCTGATCATACTCAGGTGTTTGCAGTCAGACTCTGACTGAGTCTGCACCAGTGGTAAAGCAGCCTGGAGTGTGAGGAGCATTCAGTTCAGTTCCAGCACAGACACTTCTGCCAGAACAGTAAGAGGACAGAATCTGCAGCCTGAAGACACAGCTGTGTAGCACTGTGTACGTTATCACACAGTGATACAAACCACCAACAGACCTGTATATAACCAGTTCTAATGTGAACATCAGTAAAGACAGTGATCTGGTGGAAAAATTATGGAATTCACTTAATGGGAAATATGTCTATATGTATATTTTTCCCGTGAGACAGTTTTATATTCTATCAATTTAGCTCTCTCATGTAAAACAAGGTTTTAACACATGTTCATTAATTTGTTCATACTTGCTGCTTTCCTTTTCCAACATGGGTTAGAAGAACAAGTATACACATATGTGATGCAAACTCCCTCCTCTTTATTTGGGAAATGTAAGAAAATATCACTGAGCTGTTGCTCCTGATGAAAGATGGTCAATGTAAATAGTGATATTTTGTTTCCCCATTCCTCTCCTTAACCTGCAGAGGGAGGTCTATGCAAACTCTCTGTTCCTTATAAACACAGCAGCTTGTCATCATGTGGCACAACACTGGGACAGTTTGATGTGTTTCTGATCAGACAGCACTGAAGTACAGTGTTTAAAACAGGATGGGAAATACATTTGTCTTTTCTTTATTATTTCTCCTTTCAATTCATGGTGAGAAAATCAGTTCTGCTTTACTTCCTTTGTAAATGTGGAGCATGTAATTTATGTAAGATAATGTTCATTATTGATTTTCTTACAGGAGTTTGGAGTGAGATCAAACATGACCAGTCTCAGTCTGAGGTGAAAAGACCTGGAGACACAGTGAAGATGTCCTGTGTCATATCTGGTTATACCATGACAGAGTACTATATACATTGGATAAGACAAAGGCCAGGGAGAGCTCTGGAGTGGATTGGGAGGATGGACACTGGGTCAAATTCTGCAACCTATGGCAGCTCCTTTCAAAGCCGGTTCCCCATGACTGAAAATGTGCCCAGCAGCACTCAGTACCTCCAGATCAACAGTCTGACAGCAGAAGACTCTGCTGTTTACTTCTGTGCTCGACAAAGCACAGTGACTGAAGACAGTGCAGCAGCTGCACAACAACCCCAAGTAGCAATGTGATCTCACTCTCTCACAACCACCAGTCATTTCTTTTGTAAGGCAATGATGTTACATTCATCAACCACAAAAAGGAGCAGCCAGACCAAGGGGCATTCTATACAGTGAAAGAGCAGTTAAAAAACTGAAAAACAAAACAAAACATCAATTAATCCTTTTGTAAAATCCATCAAAAAACTGTTAAAATTGCACATTGTAGATATTGGTAAATAATGTATACTGTGTTTCTATTTTCATATGTGTAAATAAGGGAATACTGCTTATTTGCTGTTGGGTGGGGTACATTATTTGTTTTACTTTTTTAAAATACAATATTATATTCATACGATATTGAAATATTCTGCCAACTATCCTTGTTGTTTGACTTACTTTCTTATCTAATTTTCTATCTCAGGAGCTCGTAAAACAAAAGAATTTCCCCTCAGGGATCAATAAAGTAATTCTGATTCTTATCTGATTCTGATTTTACTTAAAAAGA
>OMNW01028788.1:0-17282 GCA_900303245.1 Selene dorsalis | reverse complement strand
TGATCCCGATCCCGATCCCGGTTCCGGTTCCGGTTCCGGTCCCGGTCCCGGTTCCGGTTGTGCCCGACCGGGACAAGGACCATCAGAACCGGAACCGGTACCAGGACCAGAACCAAGACCAACAGAACCGGAACCGGTACCAGAGCCACAGTGGAACCCGGACGTTACAGGAACCGGGAGTAGGACTGGAACCCGAACCGGGACCGAAACCCGAACCGGGACCGGAACCCGAACCCGAACCCGAACCCGAACTGGGCCCAATTCCCTCCCTCCTCTCAGGCCCTGAGAGCTGCTGATATTGGAGTTGTGCTTTCTTTTAACATGCATCTTACATATGAGCCTTATCTGACAGAGAGGCCAGGTGAGGAGAGCAAATTATAAAGACAGTAGATGAAAATATGAATGAAATATGAAAATATATGGTGAGGACCGGCCTACATGTCCTCACTTTACAAAATGGTCCTCACTCCAAAGGTTTAAAATTCACACTTGTCCTCACAATGATAGGAGTACAAACACACACACACAGACACACACACACACATAAATACACTTTCAGCCAAACTGCTGGTCAGGGCATCAGTATTCAAACTGACAACAATGAAAAGCAATCAGTCAGCAGGCAAAAAGCTAAGTGTTTTCCCAGTACTGGTTTTCTTCCTTGATCTGATATGTTGCTTTTGTTACATCTCAAATGGCCCTTTCTTGTGCTGAAAGCAGGAAATAATCTGGCGACGTAGATTTGTTTCTTCCGTGTCATGCTGAGGCCAAAGTGATTGTCTGGAGGAAGGAGGATAGGATTTCCATTGACCAGAGAGCTCTGTCATTAATCAGCCAATTGCTGTTTCATTCTATGTTTACATCCATTGACCACGAAGCACTGTCATTAATCACCCTACTGCAGCTTTGTTTTATATTTTCATGTAAATGAGTGACCTAAAACATATTGAATCAAAATGTCTTACTAAACGTAATTAAAGTTTGGTGTATTTGGTGATTGCTCACATTCCATGATTTGTTTGCTGGTTGTGGTTAGTAGGTTATGACCTGTAACTCAATATTACACATAAGTCATTGGTGTATAGCCAGTGTACATTTGGTGCCTGTCCGTTGTCAAGACCTCATATATCATATTCCTCTGTGCCATACAGTGTAATTGTTGTCCAGATCTATAGAGGATGCATCAGTGAACCGCACTGTTTCGCTGGATGATGTTCCTTCATTACCCTGAACACAGACTCTGCAGTTTGAATTGAATCAGCTCCAGTGATTCTGTCCAGCTGCTGTTAATTGAGCACCAAATGTGTATTAATCCACAGCTGAAAATAGTTCCTAATGAATGCACCGTTTACTCATGCTTGAGTGACACTCACGTAAAGCCACAGTGTCCCAGTCTTTCAGGTAATTAGTGAGCCTTTTTTAAAAAATGAAACTGTAAACGTGTGACCTGACAGTGTTCTGGGTGCCAACGAATCGTTGCGTCTCTCTTTTCTTGGGATTTATGAAGAAACCCCAAGTCAGTCCTTCAACTACTTCTTCTAAGAATTGTATTGATTTATATTTTTATATATGTTTTTTTCTTAATTTCACCACTGGTTTCACTTGATTAACACATATGAAAAGCAATAATGATGCTCTTAAAACATTCTTGAGTTGAATAATCCATTTTAGCAACTATCAGGGCTGCATTAATCAGACAGCTACATCATTTGTATGAGATAAGGCAATGCAGACATTTCAAATCAATGAGCAACTTGAGCTGCATTTTCAGCCAAGAATAGAGTAGAGTGTGGTCGACTTTTCTAATTGATGCCGGTTTTTATATTGTGCAGGAAACTGAATGAAGTGAAGAGATGTTTGGAGTTCGATACAGCAGTGGCACACAAATGCTTACCTCATAAACAACCCACTGAACACCGACACACCACATGATGGGTGGTCTTGGGCCACACAGCAGATGTGAGCTCTCCCTACCGGCAATACACTAACACACTGTCATACTTCCATACTCCCTTGAAATTGTTTTCCTTCTATCGCCAATCCCCTACCTATTTTCACATGCTCTTTCTTCTGTCCAGCGAATCTTTCTGCATGGATAAGCTCATGCTGCATACAAGGGGCAGGACAGCTGTCTGCCATGCATAATGTGTCCTCTGAGAGCCCCCTCTGGCAGGTGGAAACCCACTAGAGCCTCATGCATACAGTACACAGAGGGTCCCACCACTATGGGAAGGTCTGCAAACATATGGTGCTGAATAGGGATATGCACAGCTTTCCCCTAAAATGTGCCACCCGCATGCAGGATGTGATTAAAATGCAACAAGGTCCTTGTGAGAGGGAAGGTGGCTTAGGTGGACTGACAGTCATTATTGTCTTGTTATTGGCTGTCAAGCAACCGATGCCACTCTGAGATACATCTCTTCTCTGCCAAAGGGGTGTCATGAGATATGGCTGAACATGATCGAACATATGAAAGATTTTCTTTAAGCATGCGGTGGTGCCCTACAAGCCCTGAACATGTATCATCATCTTTGCTCATGTTTTATATTCTCATATAGTTAGGTATTCAGGGTTTGAGGCAAGGTAGCTATGCTTTATTATACCTGCACAGCTGAATGCAACATGAAACTGTCCAATATTCTCTCTGTTCAGAAGCAGGGAAATTGGCTCTCAAATATGACCTTATAATGGCCATACCAAGACAGTGTCACCCATACAAACAAACCTAAGAACATCATGGCAAATTGTCAGGAAAAAAAATCGTCTCTGTAGGTCAAATAGCCCTTAGAATTACGAAACATACATTTCATGAATATAAATTGTATTTTATCGTCGTCATCACTTCTGGTTCGCTTTTACGCCTCCTGGAGATTTTTGTATTTCCCCACATCCGGGGTGCATTCTCTCATGTCATGGTGTTGTAGTTGACCTTTTCCTCATTAGTTTATTATCTTGCTTTCATCAATTTATGTGGAAACATCCACCGTTACATATTTTCTGACAGGCATAATAGATTTGCAATGAAATAACAACACATCTCAGATTGATGGCTGAGCCGCTTCCTGAATTGTTGCCCCCAGAAAGCCATGAAGAGAAAAAACAAGACAAAAAAACATTCATGTAGTGTTTATAATTACACATTAAATGAGAGTTCATTGTTGGAGAACCATAGTGATTGTAACCAATTATCATTACCATCATTATCAAATCATGTGTAGATCATAATTATTGCTTTTTTTCTTCTTTTTTTTTACAGAAATGTTAATTTTGTTCTCCTTCGTCTTCCTTTTTATTCGATAGAAAATGAGCACCAGGTTGTAAAATCTACCACACTCAATACATATATAACATGTCACATGAATTGCACATTGATTTGAAATGTCTGCATGGCTTTGTTGCTTAAAAATATCTACCCAACTGATTAATGCAGAACTGATATTCACTGTTATGGATTACAGTTCAAGAAAGTTTTAAGAGCCTGATTATTGATTTTCATCCACAGCTCTCCCCCATAACTTGGAGATCATTGGATATCACTGATATAGAAAAGAATCATGAGCTCACTGTACCATAGTTACAACAGTGCATAGATACTAAAATGTAAATTAAAAATAAAGATACATTTAATAAAAATCAGTTGTAAATACAATAGTGAGAGAGATATTACAGGAATGTTTTTAAATATTTTATTGTTCAATTACATATAACAACATAACAATCTAAGCTTGTTAAGTGAACTTAATGTGTGTCAGATGTATGCATCAGGGTTTTACAAGACAAATCAAGTCTACCAGTGCTCAGTTTTTTTGTCCTTTTTCAATTCAGGACTTGTCATTTCCTGTTGTCTCTTCAGCTGCATGCTGTCTTTGTTGCTGTAGGTTGTTTGTCTGTAAGCTAATGGATGTGTAGTGAGTTGCAATTTTACAGATAAAGCTCATGTATAATTATGATGAGATCCGTGATGCGTCCTCACACCCTGTTTTGCACATGCTGTCTCTCTGGCAAATCATACCATTCTTAAACCTCAGTCTTAGTGAGGTGTTGTTTTACTATGAGTCAGCTTCATCACAAATATTCCTGAATTTGATATTGTGATGATGGTGGCAATGTCCAACAATAGTGATTAACTAGGTGGCTAAGATCCAGTGACAGATTTTTCATTGTACTTATCAAACCATTTCAAGATAACACCAAGATTTGTTATATTTTTCCCTCTCATTTGAGGTTAGTTGCTAAATGAGTTTATTTCAGTAGACACTGGATCATCAGTGGAGTCACCCATGGTGACAAAGTGTACCCATGCAAATCTTTCATGAAGCTGTGGTCAACTTTGACAAGCAAATTTCTGACATAGACGAATATCAATTTATTCAATGTTTTCCTAGTGGCACAGAGAGAAAAAAGCTATAAGAGCCAACGGGCTGTAATATTATAGCATAGGAAGCTCTGGATGGCTGTGAAGGATGCATGGATTTCAGTCAGTTCAACAGGTACATCCATAACCCTTGTGTGAACTTACTGTCCCATTAGTGACTGAGTTAACTAGCTTACACTTAATTCATAAAAGAACAGTCATCTGACACTTGTTAGCTCACCAGCTGCAGTGTTTCACTAACTCGGAGTGCTAGGCCAAATAGCAACAAGCATCTAGGACCAAATATTTGTGACGGTGCAAAAATGAAATTCTAAGCAGGAGCCAAAGTGCCACTGGTGGCCAGTAGTCCATCAGCTCTTTGACCTTTGAGACCTTGATGTTCAGAATGATCATGTAAAGATTAGGGAGGCACAATAACTGTTTTTTTCCACCGATACTGATAACCGAAATCTTCCTGCTTCTCATAACCGATGCTGATACCGATAACCGATAACATTTTTACATACCTGAGGTTAAGAAAGGCCAAGATGTAGTGAGTAAAGATAAATTCAACATTATAGCTCTGCCTCTGACTTAACTAAATAATATCACTACTGTAATCACAACAATACAAAGAACAGTTATGACTCTCTATTGTTGCAAATCAACTTAGAGGGCAAATGGACTGATAAGGAGCAAAATCAAGGCAATGTTGGCTAATTATAATTAGCTCTAGTAATCAAAAAAAAAAATTATGATCTGACTTATCTGCATATTTTGCTGATAATTATTGGCCAAAATCTGGCCAATAATTATCTGTACCCATAGTCAAGCGTTCCTAGTAAAGATTTATCAAAGTTTAAAAAAAGTTTTGAAAAAAATGGACAAAGCATTCTTTTTGACATTCGGAGGCACAAGCATTGAGTGTTTGACTGACTGAGTGATCATAGTTGAGAGATCATATTTCCTTTAGTGGTCAGCCAAAAAACAGACAAAGGACTGAAAGCAGCTGACTATTGTCGTCCTATGTATAAAATATACATAGGAGGCAAAGAGGTCAGTAGTTTACAGCAGTCTTCATCTACGTCATAAATGTAGCACATTGGCCATAAAGTCGAGCCATATAGTAGGTTTTGACCTGGTGCTGTTCGTCGTCAGTAGCAGCAGTACTGAAATGACCGCTTGAATATCCTTCAAACTGTGACTTGCGGTCCCAAATACAGGTTTCTTTTTCCAGGCACTCATGGATGAAGGTTACATTTCATTTTCAAGGTTTAATCTCTCCATGCTATGATTAAGAACATGTTTATTCTAGTGGCATTTGCTGATGATACTGTACATGACTCGTGTTTAGCAGTTCCTCTTTTTTCCATCAGGGATTATTTTGCTCTTAATCTGATTAGCAGATGACACATTTCACAATCTCCATGAGTAATTTCCTTTCACAATCACATATTCAGTCACACCCCCAACCCCCTCCTTTTGCTTCATCTGCCTGAGTACAGCTCTCTGAAATAATATCACATGTCACTGTCGCACCATCCATGCCGAGCTCACAAAGTCTTTTCTCCAAGCCCTTACAGTTTTGACACAATGTAGCAGTTACCTTACACTGAAGACAAACTTCAGTGACAAGCAGCCAACAACATGACAGCAGCATGAAATGGGATATGCTATACTCGCAGAGACTGACACTCCGAGTTGATTGGAGTTTCTAATCACGTACCAAAAGGTCACAGAAGATTCTGAATGTAGCACGCACATTTCCCAGAAGACGTGTGTGAGTGACATGCTTCCTAAATCTCCCTTTAAGCTCCTTAATGTTTACAGTGCACAAAGCTGATGTTACTGTTGCATTTGAAGTGTGTGCATGACTGTATGTGTGGGGTGTGAAGGACAAAAACAGAAGCTCCATCAAAGGATGTGAAGCATAGATGCAGCCGATACATGCTCATCTGATTCCGTCTGTGTGTATAGATGTCAGGAACCTAAATCAAGCATCTTTGTGGTTGATGGTGTATAAGCACCTCCATCCTCTGCTGGGCTACGGTTGTACATCCTGTCCTCAGGCTCCCTGGTGCCTCTACATAAACACAAATCCCTCAGTGCCCGTGGGGATTTCTTCCCAGAAGAAATGCGCTGTCACCTGCTGTGCAAGGGGAAAATAACAATTGTTAAAAACATGACAGCTTCGTCCACAGCACCTACCTTGCTTAGCAGACCGCTGGACTACAGTCTTAACTTGAATCCATAACACCTTATAGGTGGATAACCTTTACAACTATATTACAGCATTGGCTGTTGCAGAGAGTTCAGCTCAATTAGGGGATTTGTTCCCTGCTGTGTGACTGTGTGAACTTTTTACTAAACAAACCTGGTTCACTTGAATTGTAGATGTTATACTGGTGGAAACTAGACCAATAAAGTATTTTATATTTCTTTCAGTTGTTTGTTGTGATAAAACAGTCACACCACAGTAGGCCTACAGGAATCTCTTACATTTGTTGTGCACAGATTCTGTAATTTATAGTGTTTCAACTTCCTAGAGTAGGGTAGTTGGCAGCAGCTCATTGTAACTGTCAGTTAATTTTAACTATTGAGAAGAAAATGGTAATCACATGCAATCCCAATTATCCTGATCCCAAGGTATGAAAGTGTCAGATGTGTTGTTTCATCTGACCCACAGACAAACCCAACTGTAGCCATTTTGCAATGATATGCAATAGAGAAAATCAACAGCAACAGCAAATCTTCACACAAATTTGTTGGCAGTTAATAATTATGGCTGTGGCTTAGTTCATTAGTGTCATGACCTGTCAAAATACCATACAATTTAACAGTTGGCACCAAAAGACCATTAAAAATAATAGTAAAACTCTTTAACATTTGTCTACTGGTCTGAGGTCTGGGGAATGCATCTATGTATGTAGTGTATATATAGGTATATGTGTGTGATAAATTTAGTCCAGTAGTTTCATTTGAGGATTTAAAAGATATATTAAGTCTGCTTGTTATTTAGAGTTTGAAAGAAGCGACTTTTCCCAGAAGGGGAAATATGTTTACAATTAGTAAGAAAAACATAATAAGAAACTATGTATTGTTTATGAAACTTTCATATTTAATCTAAATGTATACTGTTCACAGATGGTAACATAAACAGCATTTGTTGTATATTTTTTCCATTGTCTCTTGGTATATACAAAACAGTTTTCTCAATATAGTGATATTCATTTACATATGGGTCAGGATCTATATCATTAATGTTTAAAGATGCCTTTTGTGTGTTGGTAGAATGAGGTAACTGCTTTGACCTGCAGCATCTGTGTGTGAGTCGTGTGTCTCATGTGTGCAGGACCTCTGAGGATTCATGTTGTCCCATGTATCCCAGTGTGCTTAGCATTGCCTGTTGAAATAATGATGCAAGCCAGAGCCTGTGTTAAAGCTGGGTCAGATAGCATGTTGCAATCCTGTTCCTCTCCCTCTGGGAACACATCTGATAGTCATAATATTTGGATTTCTCAAGGGCACGTGTTTCTGTTGCATCCTTTGTGATGAAGCACTTTACTAGGAAATTCATGTTCATGGCCATAAAAATTTTTTTTTGGCATGGATTCAATAAGATGTCTACATGGTTGCATTACGTCATTCCTGCAGATTTGCCAGCTGCACATTCAAGCTGTCAGTCCCCTGCTCTGTCACATCCCAGAGGTGTTCTACTGGATTCAGCTCTAGTGACTGGCGAGGTCACAGAAGTTCACTCCCTGTAACACTCGAGAAACCAGTTTTGAGACAACTTAAGTTTTGTGACATGGCGCATTATCCTGCTGGAAGTTGGAGGATGGTCAACTGTGGCTCTAAATTGATGTGCATGGTCAGCAACAGCACTCAGATTATCTCTAGTATTCAGGTGATTGATGGGTATTTGAAGACCTTAAGTGTGTGAAGAAAAACCTTAACCTCCATTACACCACCATCAGCCTGGATGGTTGTCACAAGGCAGGTTGGGTTCATGGATCCATGCTGTTAACACCAAACTCTGACCCTACCATCTGCAGCATCAGCAGAAACGGACATTAGACCACATTTCCCCTGTCTTGATCTGTCCAGTGTATTTCAGTCTGTGTGCACTGCAGCTGCAGATTTCTGTTCTTGGCTGACAGGATCTACGCTGATGTGGTCTTCAGCTTGTTTAGTCCATCCACCTTCAGGTTGGATGTGCTGTTCATTCTGAGATGCTTTTTACTCACCACAGTTATCTGAGTTACCTCTGACCTCTGTCATTATAATATCTTTCCATCTGTAAAACCAACATTCCTTGGATGACTGATCTGGAGAAAACAAAACTGATATAAACCGCTGTCAAGTTGTGCAGTCTCACAAACATTCACACCAACCTGCCTGGCATATTTTTTTGTCATTGCCACGTTCGATGTGAACATTAACTGAGACTCCTGACCTGCATCTACATGATATTATGCACTGCACTGCTGCCGCATGATTGGCTGATTGGATAATAACATGAATAAGCAGGTGGACAGGTGTATATTATGAAATGGTTGATGAATGCATTTCATAGTAAATTACAGTACAGGTGCCAGACGAATATTTTGTTATTCAATGTTTCTAAGATTGATTGAAAACACGTTACTTTGACAACATGATGATGGCAAGCCGACATCATAGTGTACAAAACATATACTGTTCCGTCTATAATGGTTTACAAAGAAACATCAGTGCAAGAATATCAAAGCCACAATAGAGACATAAAAAAATCAGGCTGGTCACACCTTCAGGTATTTCATGCTATATGGATCAACTTAGGACATGTGTGTATTGCATCTATTCTGCTGCCTACTCACACACACATTCAAACACACACACTTATGTATACAAAGACAAACACTCATACATAGTCACCTATGCAGCTGTGAGTGTCATCCTTTATTCATTGAGCAGTGGGCAGGAAAAGCAAAACAGTCACTGCTGTCAAAGGAAATATGGAGCTTCTAAAAATAAGATGTTTTTTTTTTCTTTTTACCCCCACTACCCTTCTGTCGCCCACCTCAACTGACAGTTGCAAACAAGACCTACTGCAACATATTAACCTGCACCACAATTGTAAAATCCCTCTAATATGTTAGAAAGTATTACAAATGCAGTTGTCCATTTAATATGTATTTTAATCATTTTATTATTTGCCATGATCGAAATCTTTTATACTTAGTTCTTTGGAGTATGATTTACCTTATAGCATACCAAGGTGAGCATGAAGAGAAGTATCCAGGATCTGCCCCTCAGTCTGAGGTCATGTAGCGTTCATGTAGCACTCTAGTTTAGTCATCAGTCCCAGAGTTGGATGTAAAAAAACCTGTCTCTATTGTCCTCAGTCAGTACACTGAATCTCAAATTGCTCTTGGTGAGTAGAGTGCAGCTTTCAGCACATTGTCAATTGAAAATTCAATATTGTACGTTGACAGATGGTTAGACTTTTTTGAAAGAGAGATAACCTACTAGAGTTTGTATGAATAGTTTGTCCAACACTGTTAAAAAATGTCTTGCTTTGACTTCAGGTTTAGTCAAAGTAAAGGTTAATTAATTAGGTTAATTAAGTTGATTCAATTTAAATATATTTATTGGGAATTTGTCTCTTGAAAGTGCAAGGTTACATGTTTTCCAGTGTCTCTTTTTTATGTAAAATGAGACAATACAGATGCCTGCCATTTCATCAAGATTTGTTTTCTTAATCAGGCACAGAGGGCACTTTGGATGAAGTGTCTGACTGCAGTGATGAACTGTAAAGACACTGACTATTTGCAGAAAGTGATCAGCTGTCAGTCAAAGTGCTGGCCTCCACTGCCGATGCCTTTTGTCATCAGAGATCCTACCTGCCCCTGCGGTCTACGCTAGACAGACAGGGGGGAGAGGCTGAGTGCAGATCAGGCCTGACACACCCTGCCAGGCCAGATCGGAGCACAAAGGCAGAGCGGGCTGCCGCCTCTGCGCTGCATCCACACACTCACTCTCCAGCTGACAGGCCAATGTCAGAGGATGCCAGAAATATATGGTAATTACTATCTGCACAGTCCAAGAAAGGGGAATGGATTAACACAACCTGGTTACAAGACGAAGAGCTGCCTCAGAAATTTTTTTTTCCCTCCCAAATGTGCAATGCAGTTCCCTCCTGCCTGTCTCTGTGGATCAGAGGCAGCAAGAGGAGCTGAGAGGCTGTCACTTTCTCTCTTTTTCAAAGCCAACCGCATTAATAGGCTGCCAGTGTGACCCAGCCACAGACTTTGTACTACACGATTACTGTGTTTAGTTGTGGACCTAATGCTGCTGACCTCTATTTTCTAATGGGGAGAGAGACCTTTAAGGGGCACTCAAGACTGAAATCACTTGTGTGTGTCTCCAGTAAGAGTGGATTTTTTTTTCTAGTGTGTGTATGTGTGTTGACCCTGTTTGTGCTCCCACCCGAGGCTTTGAGAGCACAGAGCATGTGCATCCTGTCCGGTCCTGTAAAGGAAACAGTGGAACAGAGGATTCCTGCAGCCTGGAGCAGATATGGGAGTACAACAGTCAGTAACACAATGTGGGATGACAGTAGTTTAACTGAGGAGGGGTTTTCTGGGTTTGCTTTTGTCGGTTTGCGTTTGTTTCTGTGCAAAGATCAGGCAGCCTCTCAAAGATGCACCCTATGAGTGTGGAGATTCTAATATGACAAAATTGTGAGTTTGAGACTTTTCCCATGCAAAATCTGTTGTTTGGCTGAGGGAGGGCCCCTCCTCCTTCCAAGTGTTACAGAAAAAGTAGTTTACATTGTACCAGATCAGCATGTACCCTGTTTGACACCAGCCAGCAACCCATCCTCACTCATGAATGTAATACCCCACTACTGACGCCTGCACTCAGAGAATTATCCCAACCCGGAGAGGATGAGCGTGCACCGTTTTAATGTCAATTTGTACATTTTGCAGCATTCCCACATCCCACTGCTGTGTAATTGGGTGTTTAAAAATTCATATTATTGTCACAGTGTGCTTTTACATGTATTATTAATATCAAGTAATGAGGCATCTGATAATATGTATATTATGATGCCAGACCACGCTGATGTGACAGTAACACTGCCGACGTCCCTTTGTATTGACAGATGGCTGCTTTGTTTATTGGGAAAAAACAAAGACTTTAATTGTTAATCCTTGTCAAAAATGTTGTTAGTGTCTAAATGAATATGTATTGCTTTAAGCAGTGGTGGCCGACACCTCCAGGGACAGGGTCAGTGCCTGGCTTTGCCATGAGACTGCAGCAGCAGGGTGAGATGCAGGACAGGGCATGTATTGTGCAGAAATTAATCACATTACAGGCACAAAAAAAAACCCTAAAACCAAACATGGCTGTTTTTTCAACGACTGGCTGACGTCATTTGCTTTGAGGGTTGACTGTCAGCACAGCAACAGAGTGCCAGTCATTTCCTCCAACTACTGCCCCTTACAAAGACTTGGGTGACCTCCGCTTCATTTTGTCTATTTACTGTATGTCAAATCAGCATTTACCTGCACATACTCAACTTTTCAATGCTAAACAACAAACTCAAAAAATAGATACAAACCTAGCACATGTTCTCTAATGTTTTGCAGAGATTATACCATCAGATTTATTTATTTCACTGTATGCACATGGCAACAGTGATTTGAGTAGGTGAATAGAAGCATCCATCCATCCATCTTCTCCCGCTTATCCGGGGCCAGGTCGCGGGGGCAGCAGGCTGAGCAGGGACGCCCAGACTTCCCTCTCCCTGGACACCTCCTCCAGCTCTTCCGGGAGGACCCCGAGCCGTTCCCAGGCCAGCCGGGTGACATAGTCACTCCAGCGTGTCCTGGGTCTTCCCCAGGGTCTCCTCCCGGTGGGGCATGCCCAGAACACCTCCCGAGGGAGGCGTCCAGGAGGCATCCGATGTAGATGCCCGAACCACCTCAGCTGGCTCCTCTCCATGTGGAGGAGCAGCGGCTCTACTCCGGGTGACATAGCTCCTCACCCTGTCTCTAAGAATTGAACAGTATTATGTACGTGGCTGACTTTAATGAGAAATCATGAGAGACATAAAATAAACACGTCACTACTGTTGACACGAGCAGCAGCCATCTTGAATTCGTATGTCGGGGCTGGTGGGATTCGTCCGACTAACGTCACATTTATGTCCAGCTCTGTAAATAGCCACGAGATATTTTTGTTCGGTGAATGCGGTCACATTGAGCCTCATTGTCCTGATGAGGTGCGGACCAGACCATGCAAAAAGTTCAAATTACAATTTCCACTGTGACACAACAAATGGTCATACTGAACAACAGCATGTCACACACCGTTGATGTGATGCTTTGACCCCTACATTTCCATTACCCTGACTGCCTCTTCGCTCTCCGTCCTCCTGCCTCGCTCTCTGACCTGTGAGATTGCAGGTCAGGTTAAGACCTTTCCACAGCTACTTACTTGGCTTGTATTAGTGTCTTGCTGTGTTAAAAGCACCTCCACTTTGAATGAGCCCGTTAATATTAAAGTAGCCTCTGTGATCACATGCTGGCTCTCTGCTCAGGCCCTGATTGGTTTGACTGATTGTTTTAAACAGAGTGAGTGACTGTCTCGCTTGTAAATCACCTCTGTCCGACCTTATCCATCTTGTCGGCTGGCTGGAGAATCAGAGTGCATCAGCAGGAATGAGTCATTCCAACACGGAGAACCTGTTTTTAATGACCATAAATCCAAAGTAACACAGTGGCCTAAAGGCCTCCAGAGACCTGAGCCCAAAATGTTCTGCTGTGAAACTTCAGCAAGACACAGAGACGTATAGATTATCTATAAGATTACTTCGTGATCACATCTATTCATAATAGACAAAGGGAATAACATTGATTATCTTGTAACAATGGCAATGCTGAGATGTGTTAGACAGGAAGTGAACACGTATTACTTATAGTTGATGTGATGCTTTGAGCAATTTTGATAACGGCCAACTTGTGGTAACTGTAGTCCAAAACTGTAGGTGTTGGTCGGTGTTCCTGGTCTACAGTTGTCGGTACCTTCTTGAATGGTCTAAGGAAGACCACAACAAGGCCCAGGGGTCCTTCGTTGTCCGATCCCACAGAGGGGTGGCCTGGGTGAACCCAGAGGAACCTGCCTGCGATTTTAGAGATGTTCCGATATCATTATTTCCGATACCGATTCCGATACTTATCAGTATCAGCCAATACCAAGTACCGATATTGCCAATATTGCCGTTTCACTAAAAAAACGAACAAAGAATCGTGTTTTCTGTCACTCTGCATCAGTCATCTAGATCGTTGCTCTGATTGGTTTTAGGTCCATCCAATTGCATTATTTGGTTTATATTGGAGAGATAAATGCAAACATCCAAATATATGTTAAAGACTTCAAAAAGTCCGATTTCCATGATATGTCCCCTTTAAAGTCGGGTTAGGGTTGAGTTGGTTTGGGTTTGGGAGGTGCATCTCTTACCTAAACGATGTTGCAGACCAACACACACACACACAGGATAATGTTCATTTCACCATGTGCAATGGTTTAGGGATATGTTTGAGGAACATAACACAAGTTCAAGGTGTTGAAGTATATCTCCAACATACATGTATAAAAACCTTCATTACGTTAAGCAGCTAGCATGCACTGGAGCGTTTGACTTGAGTTTTTCTCTGAAATTGCTCCTGGGGGGTTGGGGTCAGCCGAACTTAGCGTTAACAAACAACAGCTCCGTCCCACTTGAGACTTCATCTCGCTACCCTCCTCCGGGCTTCAGTCCTTCCAGCCTGTTGTTGCTCCAAAGCTTTTATATTAATCATAGCTCCACAGCTCAGACATGTGAAGGTCAGAGGAGATAAAGACAGAAATCAGAGTCGAGAGCAGGAGTGAAGATGTAATGTGATATGACGTCAGTTAAAATCTGATGAGGAAATAGTATTTTGTGAAATTAAATTCTGTGTTGTACATTTAGAAGAAAAAGGATCGAGCATTTTGTTCGTGTAAACCGGAGCTTTAATTAAACACAAGAGAGGACAGACAAGAACATGATATCGTATATCAGCAGGAGAAAGAGTCAGAGACGGATATTATCGCTTCACAGCTTATATATTCATCGGCTTAGTTAATATTTCATAGGGCTTTAAAAACCTCCTTCTCTCTAAATTGTCTTCCCTTCTTGGCAATAATAATTTAAATGCATGGAGCCTCTGAGTGTTTCACCACTGTGTCAGAGCCCACATGTAAATTATATGTGTCTGTGTGCACATATGTATGCATGCAGGCACCCACACACATGCCATAAAAGCACATAAAGAAGCACAGGCACATAGACGTGGATACGAGCAGAGGGGGGGTGGTTATATACCATGTGGAACCACACATTTACAAATACAGAAAATTTTCTCGGTCCTATAGTTTTGATTTGCCAATTCTGAAAAAATTGTGGAGACCACACCATTTCCCACTTTCTGACATGTAGTAGTTATTTTCTATCTCCAAATGCAAATGCGACTCGAGGCTTGGCATCTGCCTGAGGGCTCAGTCGGCTGACAGTATGCATCCTGGGGAGTGATCTATTGATCCATATTCAATATCTGCTACACTCTCCTGCTCAGTAAAGTTGGGAGATGAATAAATAAGAGGCAGAACTGACAGTACATACAAGTACACTTGTGCCTTAGAGGACTGGCTGCTGCCTGGACCGTTCACTCACCTGGCTCTGGTGTAAATGCTCCCAGAACAACATCTGGATTACATCATTACTATTAAAAGCTTGGCTCCATTTAAGGACAGTTGTGTTTTGAGGACTTTAATATCAGTAGCTGTGTTTCCATCCACACATTTCTGTGCACATTAGGTCATAGCAAATAAAAAATGCCCTATGGAAACAGTAAGATTTGAATTTAACGTCATGACTATTGACAAAACGTTTGTCCTGTCAGTCTCATCGTGATCGATAAAAGGCTTATTATGAGATAAACGCTGATGGAAACAGTTCTTTGTTGGATAAATGTGACTTGCGATCACGTTTTGCATCAATTCTTCTTCTGGCTTTTCAAAGACACTGCGGGAGTAAACAGAGACAGATACAGGTGGACAGACAGACAGACAGACAGATGTTTCCCTGAAGTGTCTTTCAACTTCAATCTCCCAGAACTGTTTTAGCTTTACCTTTAGCTAACCTTTAGCTTGGTAGATGTGATCCATATTTTCTAAAAAACAAAAAAAAAAAAAAAAGCTAACTTAACTTGGCTGGTGTTCGTATCTGCTGCGAAACTCCTTCATTTCACCAATATGGCACGGAAGTGACGTCATTGTGAAATGAAGGAGTTTCACAGCAGACAATGTCTTATTTAGACGCTGCATCGTTGCCCCAACAACTCCCGTTATATGGATATACGTAGATCGCGAGTGGATCTAAATATCTTCCGAAGGACTCCAAGTTACACCAAAGTTGTTCGGGTGAGTAAATGAACGTATTTTATGCTAGAAATAAGGTCCAGGTTGTAAAAAAACCGAAACTTCTCTTATTAAATGAAAACGCACTTTCACCGGCTTTATTCGCATTCATATTTTTAGCGATGTTCAGGTAATTCGATTGACAGGTGGGTGGAAACATAGCTAAGAATGTATTAATTTAGGTGTGTTAGTTTAAATTCGAGCTGCAAATTAAACTTTTAACGCCACTATTTTTTTCTTTTTTACACGCAAAGTGCGGACTATAATACATCTGTGAACGCGACGCAGCAGTAACGTGTGGATGGACCCGCCTTGTAAACGCAACGCGCCCGCGTGTCTGTCTTTACGCTCAGTCGTCATGGAAACAGAACGCTGTGCCAAAGTCCTTCTATTTAAGTGTCTCTGGCTGTGCCAGTGGCGCGTGAAGGCGAACCGTACGAACTGAAAAATGAAACAATAATGTATCGTTTTCGCATGTACAGAAAACAGCCGGTTACCAGGGGAGCACGTCGGGTCTGATACGTCACACAACTCTTCCACGTCACAGGTTTTTCTGGACACAGTTTTGTCCTGGTTCTGGATTTGTTGCAATAATAATAATAAACACACATTTGTCCACTCCCTATTAAACACTCGCAAAACATCTGTCTAAAGCTCCATTTAGACCGGATTAAAAAAAAAAAAAAAAGTACAATTCATTAATTAACTATGCAAATCATGCGATTAATCACGATTTAAAATGTTAATCGACTGACAATCTCACTTTAAACATAAAGTCAGGGAGGGAGGAAAGAAAAGAAGGAGAGGAGGAGGAGTGTGTGTGTGTGTGTGTGTGTGGTGTTGTCAGCAGCGATACATCTTTCATCTCTAACGAGGTCTGAAAGCTACAGAAATACAGACATTGACAACAAACCCTGAGAACACCACTCTCCTCCTTTCACCTCATCCTTTTCACTTTGCTCTCTCTCTCTCTCTCTCTCTCTCTCTCTCTCTCCGACATGATGATGATGTGTGTGTGTCAGTCTCACATCTGTGTGTGTGTGTAGCCCATGCAGCGTTTTGTGCTCACACTTTAACCGTCTTCACACCTGTTGTTCTCTCCAAAACACAGCTCCACAGGTAGCTCTGGGTCGCTCTCCTACTTTATTTTGGTGCAGCAGCCACAGCTTCACACATGATGATGATGATGATGATGGTGATGATCCGATAAATAAATAAAAAAAACTTGACGATGCATCTAATAGAGGAAGCTGTAAATATCTGGGTGCAGATGGACACACAATGAATATTATTATGGTTTTTATTATTATTATTACAGTGTGTTTTTGCTTGTGCAACTGTGCTGCGAATAAATCTCCAGTGTTTGAAGGGAGAACGACGTCCTTTGATTAAACTATTAAACAGATGTAGTCATTTGATTTGTGAAAAGGTCACGAGC
>OMNW01028786.1:49421-73349 GCA_900303245.1 Selene dorsalis | reverse complement strand
TCCTAGGAGAGGCTGGTGTATAAATCCCTAGTGCTGAATTAGTATTGTAATTTCGGGTATCCATGCATGCTTTGCCAGCGCAGACCTTGGAGTTATTAATCTGGGGGGACAGGTGCCATAGAAACAATATGCTAAGCGGTTGGCCTGGATACTGGGCCGACCCCACCCGTGCCAAAGCCCTCAGTGCATTCAATTAGAATTACAAGGTATGGACTGAAGCCCAGTTTTAGTGAACATAAAAAACCTGAAGGCTGAAGGGATTTTATATATTTTATCACCACAAGTTAAGTTAAAATTTAGTTTTTTTCAAAAGATTTGTCTGCTTCGTATAGTTTTTGAAATCACTTGGAGATTAAGAAAAATATAACTTACTAAAGAGTAGCTGTTGCCTCTTTTGACATGTCAGAGTGTCTGAGCCGAGTTGCTTTTGCAGGTCCCATAATGTGTGATACCGTGTGGTTTACCACCTCTCTGATAGAAAAGCTGTTACACTGCACATATGGCCCACTGACAAACATGACAGATGAAACGCTTTGTTTGCTTTTGTTTAAGCACCGGCTCCTCTCCTAATACAAGCCTTTTAAGTGATCAAAAAGGCCTGGCGATATTTGATGTTGTCTGCGGAGAGAGGGGGAGAGGCAGAGGAAGTGTCATCTAGTGATATACAGCTCCAGTCCTCTGTCACACATCGCAGTGTCTGCTGGGAAATAATCTGACATCTTGTGCTCGACACATCCAAGCGATGAGGAGAGAAGGAGGGAGGGGGAAAAAAAAGGAGGCGGGCGGGAGAAGAAGAAGAGATGGAAGGCAAAGAGTGATGGGACAAAGGGACGAGGGAGAAGAGCGAGGCTGAGGGAAGTGGGAGTGTGAGCGGGAGAGTGAAAGGAGAGAGAGGACACAATCAATTCAGCTGCCCCGTCTCCATCATGTCATCGCCTGTCAGCATAGATTTAAGAATAAAGCTTTTGAGAGACCTTCCAGAGCTACAGTCTGATCGATGCCCTGGCAATGTTGGCCCAGATGTCACTGACACACATCACACGGCCGCTCACAACGAAGTCCCGGTGTGACTGCATGACTGGGAACTACCAGAAACCCCTGACCTAAGTTTGTAGTGGGACACGGCACACTTTTCATACTCAGACCTCCTCCACACTCCTCAGAAACTATAGGTAAGATGTTAACCCTGTACGCATAACTTGAACAGACCAACAGGGAAGAGAAAACTGCAAGTGCATATGGGCAAAACCATTAGAGAAAACAGAGAGGCAAAGATGAAGGGATAGTGACGGGGTGAATAAATCGAGTCATTAAGCATGTGTTTGTGGGAGCCTGGCTCCCATATGACAGCGTGTGGTGGCAGGATGCTTCTGCTGCCGTTCTCCATAAACAGACAAACAGATTGGCTCATGTACCCCTGTCCTCCGGGCAGATTTTGTCTCCTGCTTTCTGGGGAACGCTTAGGATTTTTCCCCCCGTGGCTCTCTGGAGAGACTCTGGCTTGTGCTGTATTTCAATTTATACTGTAGCATGGCTTCTTTTAATAAGACATTGTCAAATGTCAAACCAATTTTCAATGCCGATCTCTTTTGCTTTAGCTTTAATTTAAACTTGAAGTGATTCCACTAAGAACTGGACAGTTTGAAATGTTCAAAAAAAATGTTTTAGTCAAAGAAATGTTTGTTCTTGTTCCTGTAAATTGCTTCTGATGCAAGAAAAAAACTAAATATGGCTATTGATACAGTTTAATATAGATTTTTGAAATATCCTATATTATATAGTGGTAAGGAAAAGTATGTGAATCCTTTGCAATGACCTGGTTTTCTGCACTGACTGGTCAGAAAGTGTGACCTGATCACAAGTCCAGACTAAAACAAAGTGTTGGAGGTAACAATACACAAACAACTCTACCCTCTTGTGCCTTTGTTAAACATATCCATTAAACATTCACAGTGCTGGTGGAAAAAGTAAATGAACCCTTAGATTTAATAACTGGCCAAACCTCCTTTGGCAGCAATAACCTCGAACAAGCTTGTCAGACGTGCACAGTGTTGAGGAGGAAGTTTGGATCATTCTTATTGCAGAGCGGCTTCAGCATGGTCTTGGTCTTATTTTTAGGATGTCCACAGTGAACAATAAGGTCTGGGTCCGACTCTTACTGATCCACTCTCAAAGTTGGATTTTCTTGGTCTGAAGTTATTCTCTATTGGCTTGATTCACTTTGATGTTTGTGTGATGTTGACGATATACTCTGGCTTTTGACTGAAGCATGTCACAGACATGTCTTTGAGACACCTGGGAACTATTTTAATTTGTGGAAAAGGGGCATAATATGACTCCTTTAAAGCAGCAGCTTCCTCTGTGTCCATGACAGGACGCTGTGTTCCTGGTATGGTAGACTCATGAGCAGGGATATTAATCAGTCGAGATGTTTCCTTTCAGCCTTTAGCTCTTACCCCCTCATCCTTAAAATTAAAGTAGCTGTGACCCACACCTCCAATCTGGTTTCATGGATTGGACTCCAGGTTTGATAACTCCTCACTGTAGTTGTAAATGCCATTAGCTGAGGGGTTCACACACTTTTTCCAACCAATTCTGTGAGTCTGAATAATATTTTAAGTATGGATATGAATAAAAAACAATGCAAGGATTTGTGTTAGCTCTGATGATATTGTTTGTCAAATTTATACGATATGCAGATTATTCCAAAGGCTTCACTTCTTCTTGACACTGTACAAAAAGATGTTTTTCAGACTTTGGCAATTCTAACTACATTTCCCAAAAACCATCAAGTCAATTTTATCCTCAAACTTGCTAAGATGTAAGTAAAACACCAGGCTCAGATGTGCATACTTGTGGCTTCCTGCTGACCGCGCTGTCTAGGACATGTGCCGTCAGGTTTGACCAGGAACCTTTTCCCGTCACTGTCTGCTGTAAACCAGCAGGTGGAAAAAAAAAATGCCATTAAAAATAACAGTTTAAATGAGAATATGCAGACAGAATGATTGTAACGTTATAAAGGAGAGGTCTGTATCAGCTTCTGCATTTATGTGTGAGTTGTTGTTGTTGTCCACGGCATTTCTGTTCATTCTGTGAGTGAGTCAGGAGTTCAATAATACAATATTTTCATTTTAAATATAGATAATATTGAGTTAAACAGATGTAAGATATTATAAGGTCTCGAAAAATATTGACAAAAATATTTTAATGACTTGTCTTTATTATGATAATCCAGGCTGAAATGAAGTGTGAAAAATAACATGCCAGCACACTGGAACAAATTCTTCTCAGGCCAGTGGAAAAAGAAACTACTTTGATTCCAGAGGGGAAAAGCTACGTCCGAGTTCACACCTTATGAAAAAAAAAATCAAACACATTATACAGTCTCATAGATGAAACTGAGATAAACGTGACTCTTTTTGCTGTCACCGTATGTCTCCCTTTCACACACAAACATTATTTTTAGTCAGCTGCCTTTACTTCCGTTTCTGCAATCTGCTCCAACCCTCTCGCTCGCTTGTCTTTTGGTTTCACAGTGGAGGACAATCGTTATGTGAGTGATGGTACCCATCAATGTAGTGCATGTGTTGTAAAACTGTCAGCCACTGAGAGATTGACAGACATGGTCAGCCCTTCGATCACCACCGCAGAGAGGGCAAGGTTAGAGGGGGGGAAAGATACAGAATGAAACACATGCATGGATGTAGAGAAAGAGAGAGAGGGAAAGAGAATGTGGGGAAACAGGTGCATTTACAAAATCATGTTTTGTTTTTGTTTTTTTGCTTGTTTTTTCAGTGAGCATTGATCAAATCTGGCATTTAACTAAAACCATAAAAATATACATGGTTGGTTTTCAAAGGGGTACAAAGAATGAAAAAAAAAAAGATTGATATATTGAGAAGGAGTGTTCCTGTGTAATTTCCAACAGCTGTTGATTCAAAGGGAAAAACTTTATTTGGTCCAGATGGTCTCAGTCAGTGGCAGAATGAGAGAGCTGACTTCATTGGCTCCAGCCATGTGTTTTTCCTCCTGATAGAAATTAAAATGGTCGTTCGTTTGTCACCGCTCACTACACAGCTTAAAATGTAGCAATGAAACGTTCCTTGGCGATAATGCACCATAATTACTCAAACGCCTGTTCTTTATCTGCAGCAGAGGGAGGACAGAAGGAACATTTTCTTCAGATGAGATTTTAAAACCCAGCGAGCTCGCTCAACTCACAGTAAAAGATGAAGCACACAGTCACAAGTATTGTTCTGTTTTTAGTTGAAGAGAGAAATAAGCCTGTCATCTTCTTGTTCAGAGCCATAGAATATGACAATCCATGTGTTAAGTGACAGCAGAGCCGAGTCTGATGGTAGCTTCTATCTCTGCCTCCACATCAGGTGTAACATGCTGTAGCAGCACGGTGCAGCAAGTATCAGGGGGTGATAAATGTATTTATTTTACCATTCTGATGGTTATTGATCTGCTTAGTGGCTCCTCCACAAGGTACCATTATGGGATCCTGGAAAGGAAGAGAGTGGGTGGCTCTCCACCAGCAAACATCTCACACCTCACAAATGAGGTGAAAAAACACTCTGTGTGGAAAGGTTAACAGTGGCCTCCAACTGCCAGTTAAACATAAATTCAGTCATTTATCGGAAATAAAAGTAAAGAGTATCTCAGCAGTCACTGTTACGGAGATGAACAACCGAAGCATGAAAGATGTTGAGTCATGGCGGCCTGAAACTCACACAGAGCAGGAAAAAAAAAAGATAGCCACATGCTGTGTTGCACATCCACAGTCACACATGAGTGGGCTGGAGAGGTATGGGCAGGTACAACTGACATGAAGATGTGACCTGTGGTTGTTTGACTCAGACATCCACTACAACACCGTCTTCCCTGTAGCACCACATCAACCACGAGCGCTCGGTGAATCATGCGAGGAGATACTCTGTGACTGGCCCAAACTCGGCCGCTCACTGAGCCCAGTCATAACGCAGTGTGAGAAATACCACAGGCACTTGTCTTACAGCTCAGTCTCACTTCTGTGTTTCTCTTTTGATCTCCTCATCTTCAACAACCACCCCCAACCTTTCTGTGTTTAAACGGTGACAGGTGATTCATTGAGCTTTTTCTGATGTCAACTGAAAATGTCAGCTGCCTTGGCCTCTACACAGTTGTATCTGCCTCTTGTCTTTCACATGGCAGACCTCTGTTTACTTTTTAAATATAAGATCATATAATCATGTTTATATATTGATATAATTCACTGCATAAAGTGTTTTTAGAGAATACATATACATTTTTAAAAAATCACCCATACTCAGTGAAACAATAATGATTGTTTTTCATTACTGTTTCACTGAGTATGGGTGATTTCTTTTAGTTTTAATGAAAATTAATCTGTAATGGATCAAGAGGAGTGTCTGCCAGAAAAAAAAATCATTTTCAATTAGTCAAATTTATCACAGGATGTGTCAAAGATGAGCAAGAGAAAGGCCCCTGAGCTAAATATCAAGTGCCGGAGCAAAGGGTCAGAAAACGTATATGTGAGATTTGCTCTTTGGTTTTAGCTTTATAATATGTTTACTGGGATTTTTCAAATACAGTTTTCACTTTGTTTGGATTAGCTTTTCTATTATCAGTCTAAACACTAATAATTACAATTACAGCACAAGGCTGCAACAAAACTAAATGGGAAATGAGTGGAGGGGTCTGAAAACTTTCTGAATGCACTGTATGAAAAAAACAATGAAAAATGGTAATGTTCTGCAATTTGCAAAGACATAGAATCACAACTTTTTTTGAACAGCACATTCATTTCCATAATCGAGCTGAAGATTTTCTTAACTGAACTCAAAGGAGGGAAAGAAATGTAATAAAAGCATTTTTTTCCTACACACTGTGTTTTATCATAACTTGAAAAGTATGTGTGAAATTTAATTAAACATTGCTTTTATGTTATGACATATGAATAAAATGAAAATAAGGGAACTGTAGCTCAGTTTGTGATGAAAAAAAAAAAAAAAAGAAAGAAACATTAAAGCACAACCACAAAAAGGACAAAACGTATTTGGCTGTGCAGACGCTGCTAAATGGCAGCAGATTGTGAAACATTAAATGAGCACAGTGCCGCTCTCATTGTGGCTTAGTCTATGAACACAGGATCTGATTGGGTAATCTGTGTCTCCACTATAGTCTCTTAAACAGTAAATTTACCCTGATGGACTGGAGAGAGAGGGCTGTCCAGAAAAACCTCTCCAAATATCTACAGAGATAAGAGTCGAGTACTACTTGACTCACTACTGGTGTTAAAAGGGAACTTCCAGCAGTTGTAAAGGTATCTTTCTAAAGTCCATCATGATAACTAATACTTATCTCCATCAGTGACCGATATTTTGGGTCATGAGCTTCACTTTAAGGTGAAAAGAGACATGGTGACCTGAGAACGATGACTAATAGAGTCAGTGATCTACAGCTAACTGCTCCTTCAAGTGTGGGTCACACTTGATTTGACCTCATGGACTGCAAAACTGTGCGATCTGCATCCAAGATATGGACACTTTTTTTCTTTTTTTTTACCCATCTCACTCATTGAGGACATACAATCATTCATGTCTGTGTAAACTAGTCTGCGTCTGCAACTCTGTCTCTTATTCAACATAAAGATCAGCAGAAGGGCATCTGGAATTTTCCACACGTCAAATCATCTGCTTAACGAACCAGCTCAGTCAGAAAAGTTAGCAGAAACACTGAGAAGAGTTGATACACAAGTATTATCATCTGATTGTGTGTATCATATATACTGGTGTCGATCACAGCTGCGTTCAAATGGAAATAACAGCAACAGTTTTTATCTGCAAAAAATTCACGTGCTCATTTTTTCTATCGCTCTGCTCATGTCTGCGTGCATGTATTTTGTCTGCCTTTTTGTGTGCGTGCATGTGTGCATGCACAGCTAACTGAGAGAGAGAGAGTCAGGGAGACAAATAGAATAGAGAGCGGCTATCGGCACATGAACCACAAGCATTTGCATCTCAAGTATGTCAGAACATACGGGACTGTCCCAAGGCTAAGAGCTTTTGTGCTTTTATGCCCTATTTTATATATAGACACATGCGGTATTACGGACATGATGTTGAGATGTACTGATATTAATGTAACACCTGCGTGAGCCATGGAATGAGGAGGCTAGAAAGCGTAACGTCGCGGTTGTGTAAATGGAAAAAAAAAAGTATAACTTTTCTGTGAGCTCACGTTGCTCAAACAGGCTCAATTTAAGTCCTGCCTCAATGCTACACATTTCTTTTTATTTTTTCCATGATGTTATCTGTTTTCCTCTTCCAGTAACGTTGCATTACATTTCCAATATTCATGGTGTGTTTTTCCATCTTTCACAGATCAAGACTTCATGGGCTTTTTAGATGAAAAATTATCAATACAAGATGAAGCATCAGCAAAAAAGCTGTGACACATTGCCAACATGCTCTTGTTCCCAGTGCCAGCATCAATAATTCAGCCACTAGCTCATAACTTTATTTTCAATGCATAATTGAGGCCAACCAATGTTTCCTTCAGCCAGTTATACGTCGAGCAATTTTTAAACAATAAGAGGAGCAGTCCATTAGGCTTTTAACATCCTCTCTCATACTCCAGTAGATGCTGGATGGTATGGGCAGCGAGACCCGTTCTCTATGTGCTTTATACTTGGCAGTGTGAGAGGTGGTGTTGGTGGTGGTGGTGAGGGGGGGTGTTTTCAGGTGTCCTCACACAACACTTTTGTAAGCATGAAAGACTTAAGATCATAACTGTGGGATAGATGTGGTGAGTAAGAGAAAAGGTGTAGACTCCACATTTAAACAGTGTGGTTTGGAGAGGAAGGGGGTCTCTGGGTGAGGTTTCTGTACCTGCATTCGCGATTGGTGCTTATGTGTGCAGTGCACTGCATGCACGCACATGCCTGTGTGCATGCACTGCCATTTTGTAGATATTTAAGTTGCCTGTATGGTTATGTGTAAATCTTATCTCAGAACATCCAGTGCCTCATTATATGACCTGGATACATTTTCCATTTGTTTTTTGTACTACTGCTTAATAAATATTGATTTACTATTTTAATTACATGTTAATCTCAAAACACATTGGTGCCGGGGTTATGGCTCTCTCAAGTCATGCTGCAAATTTCCTGTTTGCAAATATTTATTGAGGATGGCATCCTGAGAGGGCTATAAAAGTGAATAGCAATCATTAAACAAAGACTAGCTGTCTACAATATCTGCACAAGTGTCAATATCAGCAACACAGGTTGACCCAGCCACTAATCAATTACTTTTGCCCCACAAAGACTGTCATTATCAAGACAAACACACAAAAATTAAAGAATTATGAACAAACACCTCGAGTTAAAAGGCACACAGACATAACAAATCACTGCCGTGTCATTTAAAGGCACCCTCAATGTTACCTGAAAATAGAGCTAAATCAATTTTTAATTTCTTTGAAAAGTGATGTAACTTTGCAGATGGCCTGAGTTTTTCTCTGTTTAGCCAAGTGAAAAAATATTCCTGGTCCTTGTTGACAAAAAAAAAATTCACATCAAGAAATACATGGGAAAAAGTGTTGCTGTTTATTAATTCTGGCTAAATTTGATGTTTCAGTCACTGGATGAAGAGTATTTTATGATCTCCTTTCATAAACTGCAATCTAAGGCTGAAGTGAACACCTGGGTCCTAAATTGACAGGCTGATGAAAGATTTCAAAATTGTGTGACTGTCCAGTGAATTGAGATAACCACCATCTACAAATAGCTCTTGTGAACTCCCTCCTATCACCTTAAGAAATTATTTGCCAAACTGATTACTTTGTGGGATGAAACTTACCACTACGCCGGAGGGAATTTTTCAGACTTTGCAGGAAATGGAGCCCAGGGGTGTTAAAATGAGGATAAATAATGAAGCACATCATTGCAGCTTTTTTCTTCTCCCTGCAGATTGCTTTACCTGCCACTGGCAGAAGAAGATGTCATCACAACTAATTTGACACCACTGTACTGATAACGAATCATACATACATAATAATCATACTCTTGAATTTGGTTACTAACTACAAAATGTTGTTTTGGAATATATTCTGTCCTTCATGTGAGTCTTTTACATTAACCTGTAAACAATAATCCCTCTCTTTTCAAAGCCATGGAGGTTTGACAGTCACTGTGCGACTTGATTACTCGTCCTACTTCACATTGAACTCTAGTATTTTGTATATGTTCACACTACAAAAGCAACAAAGCAGCTGAAAAAAGTTGGTACACTAAATGAAACAGCTTGGAATAATAATAAAAATAATGATAATAATAATTTATCTGTAATAATATCTGTACATATCTAATACGTTGTTGGTACAAAATGTTGTACTTTGATTTCCTGCATACCATCAGTGGCAGTATACTATACAACAATGAAGCCTGATTCTATAGCACACAGCTGAGGTTATACTACACCAATGAACCTTAAGAGTTCAGCATGAATTCCTCCCCCTCCTCTCTTTCAGTCTCCCCCTCCCTCTTGCTTTCTCACTCTCATTCTAAATCTTTCCATCACAAAGATATACTGAAACTGAGAATGCATTAGGATAATTGGGGAGCTAAATGAAATAATTAAATTAAATAGTGTCTTTTTCCCTTTTTTTGCAGAGGAGAGCTTCAAATGAGGAACAGTAAATAACATAATTTTGATCTATCTGCCTGAAACAAAATCTACAGTGTGTAAAATATTTGCTTAAGATAAGAGTGTGTGTGTGTGTGTTTGGGAATAATCCATGCAGTATGTAGTGTTTGCATGGTTTGTTCCTGAGATCAAGGTTGCTGGTTTAATTGAGCCTACACTGGACCTGGGGCTGAGAGCAGAGGCAGAGGAGCATCGATAAACTATGAAATGGTTCCAATATGGCCAATCGATGAGGCTTTGTGAGCAGCTCCCTTGGGGCTTTGATTTTCCTCTCAAACAACAATCCAGGATCTCCGCTCTTCAAAGGCAGACTCCATCTTTGCTGTTATTGTTGTTGTTGTTTCCCCCATGTTTGAGTGATGTCACCGAGGTCGATTTTATCCATGTCCATAAAGGCTCTCCCACACTTGAATCACCCGGGAGATGGCTTCTGTTGGTCTGTGCAATGGTAACAACAACCAATAAAGGTCAATCTCCCGTGGTAATGGCCAATTGGGTTTGTTCCCATTATTGGCCCTCTGAGCCGTGGTCAACAGATGGAGAGCTAGCATCGCTGACACAAGTTACACTCCAAACTTAAGGAGGCTCGGCTCTACCTCCAGGTGTTGTTGTGCTCTCTCTCCCTCTCTCTCTCTCAGCTGGCTTTGGCCCGCACACACTCCATCATGCGACGCTCCTGTATACAGCCCCTGTTGCAGTACCGTCACAGGAGCGCTGTCAGTGAGGGCTAACCGTCTAACCATTTCATCTAATTGCCTCATTAATGATTCACTGGTGTTAGGCTGCTCTAGCACTTCGCTGTGGGGAGCAAATTGTTCTGATTGGTTTGCCTCTGTCAATTATTGATGAGGCAGTGATCTGAAGCGCTAACACCTGGCTTTGGAGGTCCAAATGGCCCTGCATTCCCATCACATACTCTGTTATCACACACTCTGGGACCACATTCAGGCTTGAAGGGTTGGAGTCTTGACTGTTGCTGTTGTCTGGGAGTGGATGTAGCATGCCCCGGGGGCAATGGCTGTGATCTCAGTTGTAAGAATATTAGCTCACAGAACATGGCTCACTGCACAAAAGGTGGACAAAACAGAGGGACGTATAGCTCACAGTGATTTGTAAGTAGTGGAGCCAAACACAGATGGAGAGCGTCCACTGACACTGTGTGCATCATGTGTGTATGTGTGTGTGTGTGTGTGTGTGTGTCTGTGTGCGTATAATCAAACAACAAATAATGGTGATATTTCAAGTTAATGTTTACAATTCTGTTTTAACAATTGAAATGTAATGATATTCCTAACTGAATTTTACTAACACTATATTTCTATACTTGACAACATGAGAAAAATATAAATTATGATTTGTCAATAAGGAGGAAAATGAAGAAACCAGTGTGAGGTTGATTTTTAACGTAATTTTTCTCATGATTAGTAATACACTGCTAGTTAAGAATGTCACAGGACATGCTTTAATTTCCAATCAACTTTAGTCAATTCTAACACCTAAATACCCATAGGACATCCCAAAACTAGTTAGCAAGCAGGGGCCAAAGATATGACTAGAAACAGTTAAAATGAAGTGGCAGAAGCATGAATGAAATTTTAATTTTATGTTGTATTCAAAGAGACAAAATCTTATAAAATATCCACTTAATCTAATTAATAGTGTTCAATATGCAGAAAATCAATTTATTTAGAACATAGCAGGTGGTGATGAAGATTTAACTACTGTACTGGGGCTGGCAACCAATGCAGTAAGTAAACACATGAATAAAACATCCACATGAGACTAAGATAATAATTTTAGATTTTTACAGGTGTGAGTGGAGCTTTTTACGAGATGCAATGCGACATCAATACTCGCTTTGTTTATGGTGATTTATAATGGGTGCGGGCTAGTCGGGCCATGCAACTGGATCTCCAGTAGACCGTAGCTGGTTTTTACTGTACACTGTGTCTAATGTCCCACAAAGTGCCCCTTCTGGCAACATGACTCATTCGTACTCAATGCACGAGCCGCTATGGCGCCTCACCAATCTTTGAGTATTTCAAGACACTAGACACAAAGAAAGAACAGTATTTTCGTGTCTTGATAGGGTAAAACATGAAAAGATTGATTAGCGTAAAGAGATGTAGACAAGGAGGAGACCCACTCACACTGTTTGTGAATTTGCTTGTCTCTCCTTGGCCTTAATTGAAGCTGATTAAAGAGTCACCCCCCATGCTGACGCCACTGTCACTCTGAATCTCAGCCAAATGGGCTTGCCACGTACACTCACAGGGTGGTCACTCTGCCTTTGTTTTTACACTGGCAACAGTGACAGCAGAGCCCTCCCCACCCCCAAATACTGTAACTGTGACTCACTGTGTGTCACCATAAACCCTGGATGGAAGGGTACAGAGACAAGGGCCCTGTATAACTCACAATGTGGACTTCACTCACTGTCTAATAGTGCACGTTATTTGTGTGTATGCATGCATGAAGGCATTACACTCAAGTGAGTGAGAGAATTGTGATCTGACTCTAACTTTCATGACTTTCTTTTTTCTTTTTCTCTTTTCTTGTGCACCCCCTTCCCCTCTCCTCTTCCCCCTGTCTTTCTCTTTCTGTCAACAGATAACCTAGCGGTTGACCGGTGATGACGTCAGAGCGGCTAACCAATCGCACGAAGGCACCTACAAAGCACAACATTCAAAAATGACTTCACTGAAGAACAAAAGACAAGACCTGCTAAAATCCCTCAAAACCCCCACAGTGAAATTCTTGAAAGCCTCTTACTCCTGTTTCCCTCCCCGATATTTTACCTCCAGCTTTTTTCTACAAAATACAAAAAAAAAAGAAAAAGAAAGAAAAAACAGACTCAAAGTAATGAGATGGTTGACAACGCCAGACATTGAAGGACTATTTTCTCTTTGGTGGGAAGATCACTGATGCATGCTTCTGTAAATAGATCATAATAAAACCCTATTCTTATTCCTAATATAGGAAGCATACCAAGTTGCTCTCACCAACTTCATTAACCTTCATGACTGTGGATAGAGTACTCATGGCTCAATATTTTCCATATAAAGTCAGAACCCTTCTCACCTCCTCAGACACCATGTAATTATCATTTTCCATATCATTTCTCTACTCTTTGGAGTTAGTTGGACTGTAAAAATTGTACTTCCTATTCTTCTCATTCTCTTTAAGAAATGGCCTAGTCTTCCTCTCCCATATCCACACTAGTACATGTAAATAGAGATGAATGAAGACAACAGCATGGAACAGACTATAGTGTATATTTACCACTCCCCTAATAGATCACAGATCTCAGTATGAGGATATTTCAGACAACCTTTTTAAAAGTTTAAATACTTGAACTTGTTTTCTGATAGTTAAAGACATAGTCCCAGGTATCTGGACATTTTCCTATGTATTTGAATAGATGCATAGAGGCAGTAGCTATAGGTAATGTTATTATTTGACTGTACCTTGCAAGGATTATAAGGCAGCAATTCTTTTGGTGTCATCAATCTGTTCCACCAGGAAACAAATGGTCAAACTGAAGAGGAAAAGCAGGCAATTCACCTCAGCCATGAGTCCACCTTGGCACGTCTGAAAAAATTTAATTGATAATATTTATCATTTTCTTTTTCTCCCAATATCTACCTTCTGATTCTTTCCCATTAAAATAATTTCCCTCCCATTCTCCATGTTTGGGTCGGAACTGCTGAAGCTGTCAGCATGACAGGGCCATTTTTTTCTTTGAATGGTTTGAAATGGTGCTCTGATCCTGAGCCTACACATGGGGAAAAAGAACACCTCATTGATTGCAATGTAGACACGAGGACTCTGACCTCTGTCTTCTGTGGACTATGAAGACAACCAAATGGACTGATAGATAAGATGCCAAGCCAATGAACAGACTACCCCAAAAGGCAACCCCCCCACCCTCACCCCCTTACTGGTGAAGACAAAAAAACCATTGCATGGACAACAGGGAAAATACTAGTTTGTTGAACACCTCATGTCTATCATTGTGCATCCTCTACCTCTCAGTGTGTATTGTGCATCGAGGAATCCGTGACTTTTCAGTGACCCCTCTACTGTCCGTGCAGTACGGGGGTCACACAGAGGAGAGTGTCGCTCAGCATCCAATGCTCCTGACGGACGAACGTGGCAATGGGGAAGACAAAACAAACAGTTGCTCACTTTGACTCACTCATACAAGCGCATGCCTGCAGATGCACAATCATACTCAGCACCACTCGAATAAGTTGCTGTATATATGTACAGTGTATCCACTATGTATAGTCCCAGATGCTGTACTTTGCATGTTGACTCGTAGATGGAACGTGACCATTACTCATAGAGGAGACTGTGCAGGTAGGCCTAGTCAGTGGATTGACTCTCTAAACCAATGCAAGCTCTTTGTCAACTCTACATCTTCTTCCTTTGTTTTTCAGAAAATGTATACTAACATGGCTGAAATAGTTTTACCGTCCCCGATCCTCTTGTGAAAGGCCCCTGCCGGCCAAACAGCATTGCTGATGGGGTTTTAAACTCTTTGAAGAGACACATAACCTCGGCTTTGATGTCAGACAGAACCTGGCCACAGTGAGCGTGGGTAGGAGAAGAGAAGATGGAAGGCAAACTGGGGCGCTCCAATTAAGTGGCAGCGCACAAAGTGGCATGGGGCATCCTGCCAGCAACTGTCCATTCATCCTATGTCAAAGGGATTTTCACATCTCAATGAGTCTACGCACTGCCAGAGAAGTCCAAGAGCAGAGGAGAGGAGAGCAGGAAAGGCTCAGGAGAAGGAATGGGAGAGAGGGAGAGCAGATTTTTACCCAAAAGTGAAGGTAGTGAGCTCATGTTCAAGTATTCCCCTGGTCAGTCCACATATAGAATATTCTTTTCTTGGAGACTTCAGTGACCCTTTGACCTCAAACTGTTACACCATCATGCAACTCTCTAGGCTGTCATGACCTCACGTCCTGTCTGAGGTTAACTTTGAGTTAATGAGCATGGCCCTCAGCTCAACCAGATGTTCAGCCTTGTGGTTAAATACCTGTTAGCCCTCTAGCCCACTGATTCCTTGACGCCTGCCCACTACATCTGCACTCTTTCTGGAGACAGCTACACTCACAACTTCACCAAATGGAAAATAACGTTGACAGGAATATTAACTTTTCACTCTTTACAATGAGTATGTGTCATTTTTAATTTGAAGTAATTAAAATGGTATTTAATTCGCATCAGTGCACACAATTTACCAAGAAATTCAGCCATTTTAGCAGAAAACAAGTGGTTACCTATTCTCTGAGATCACTCATGCATACGGACAAACTGTCTTAAATCAAATACTGTCAAGGTACGCTGCATCACATGAGTGTATTTACAGTCAACATGTAAACAAACTTGAAATTAAGACTTATGACTTACAGGTGATTAGTAGAAGAAGATTTAAAATACAGGACGGATGAAGATGTCACTCAAAAATGAGATGCTGCAATGTGGTGAGAAACGAGACATTGAGCAAGTGTTGATCTTCTCTGAGCCTCGAGGCTTTACACTCTCTTAGAAGTGAAACAAAGCTCTGTTTCTGTGCAGCTGCAGGCAATCCGTGGCAGGCTGATCTGCTTTTGTATGCCTTTAAATGCAAGTAGTAGCCTACTGCGTTGTTCTGCCCTGGTAGTCAGGCAGTGAGTGAGTCTTTATCTGGCAGTGACCCTGACCAGGACTAGGACATGTACGTCAACATACACAGATGCACATGTTCATATACAAAATGTGTGAAAGTTGACACAAGCGCGTAGAGGCACATCCTTGCTCTCTCTCTCTCACACATTCACATACACACACACATACACATACACATACACACACCGTGCTAATCTAAACAGCAAGGCTGTATGTAAACAGATCGTCGACATAATGGGATTGTTCAGTGTGCAAACAATAAGCTGTTAGCGTAATCACAGGTCAAAGATATATTACCCAGAGGGCCACGCTGTAGGTATATTAACATGATGGATATGTGGGAGAGAGGAGGGGGGCAGGGATATGAAGGATATAGAGCTCTACCCATTCAGATTTACCCCCTACTGGGCCCTGTCCACGGGCTTTCTCTCCTCCACCTCACTCGTGTTGGTCCCATTTAATCAGCCTTCCTCCTTCTCTTCTCGCGCCTCCCTCAGTTCGCGCACCTCCTTCTTAGATGCAGGTTTCCTCCCTTTTTTTTTAAATCACGTATCCCCTCTAATACCACAGTGTTGCCTTTTTGTAGCTTCATGCCCTCCATCCTCTACCAATTTCCCTCTTGTCCTGGATAGATATAATCTCATTCGACAAACTTCTCTAGTCATTGTGGTAGCAGGATAAAGCAGCTCAACAATCTTGTTTCTGGATTAAGTAAAGAAGGGGTTGAATTATAGTGGGCCACTGAGGTGCTTTGTCCATGTCTGACACATTGAACCTTTTGTAGCATCACCTTAGTGACATTCAAATATATCTTTATATTTCTATGAACAATGTGATAAATAAGCAGAGCTACATAGTTGATAGAGATGATCCTACACTCTACTTAACCACACTGAAAGCACCGTGCTTAAAGCAGCATGCTTGTTCTTCTCAATGAGTACCAGCGCACAAGTGCCGTGTCAGTCAGGATAAATCCTGCATAGCTTACTCCACTGCACATACAGCTTATTAACTTATCTCTGCTTTATTTGATTACCATCTAGCCCATTCTCTCAACTGGTTAATAAGTCCATGTCTTTCTGACTAAACACTCCATTAGTGTCATCACTGGCTAGCATTTGTGCGTACTGCACACGTCCGTGGAACACTGAAGCAGATTCACTTTGGGCCCCGGGGATTGAGTAAACACAGAGGCAGGACACTGGGGAGAAAAACAACCTCCGAGACAGACAATAGGTACAAAGGTGCTCAGTACTGAAGATGACAGCAAAAGTCACAACCCTCTGCCTATTTGGTTTGAAAGACTTGAAAGACTAAAACATGACCACAAGGACACACCAAATAGTCCAAGCAAACATCTACTAAATTTCAACCAAGCTTACTAGTAACTATTTTATTTTGACTCAACTTGTCAGAGAACGTAACTCCGACAAGGTGAAATGCAGCCCTGAAAAGCGTGTATCATATATTCTGGCTGATTTACTTCACTTAAAGTTGCAAAGTGGGAGGACATGTTTCTTTGATTTTGGAAGCAAGTGGCATTTTTTCCCCACAGTCTGTTATGTGACTGACAACTGGAGCACTGCTCCAGCTTGAATGGACAAACTCTTGCTTGAATCATCAGTACAAATGATAAAGATTGGCATTAGAAAGTGTCTTCTTTCCCCATGAAATAATGTCAGAGAGCTGGTGATACATTTTACAGCTTTTGGATTCTGGGTCAATTTTTAATTCAGCATCTTTTGTGCTTTGATTTACTCCCAGCTGTAACAACAAAGTCCTTTGCGTGCTCTTGCTTGACACCTCTGACTGGCTTCTTGGGAGGCTCACGGGTATTGCAGAGAAGTCCGTCATGCCAAACTGGCACTCGAGGTCGCAGAGCATCATGGGAAAAAAAACACTTAACCAGTAGCTCCTCCCACTTTGAAACACACACATACATCATCTTCCCCTTCTCTGTATGTCTCACACATGCCAACACACACACAAACACACACTGCTCCTGTGTGTGTCTGTGTCTAGTGGGGTGTCATGATTACCACTGACCTTAAGGCAGACGTGGTCGGGGTGGTGGGAGTGGGGCCAAAGGTGAAAGGATTACAGTGAGGCAACCCATGTCAACTGGTCTGGTCTAATCCTGACCTCCACAGCGACCCGAGACTCTGGAAAAAAAGAAAAAGATTGACATGCATGAGCTCAACTTGGTGTGTCTACATCAACGTGTTACTAACAGTGCTCTCTTGTTTGTGCTTTTTAACTACAACAGGACTTAAATGAAAAAATGGAGCATATGATGTAATGTGGATCCTGATGTAGGGACATTAGATGAGGGCTGATCTAATAGCCAGACGACAGCAAAGACAGAGCAGACCTCCTGATGTCACAGAGCTAATGACAGGGATGAATAATAGAGCCTTTAAAGCCCTTACTCCCACCTGATTCTGGCCTGCATAAGCCTGAGCACTACATGAGTAGCTAGCCATCAAACCCCTTGCAGAGATGAGATGGGCTCCCAAGAAGATTTGGGAGGATGGAGAGAATCGGATTAACCAAAATGCCTCAATTGGAATAAATGTTCTGGGCTGACCCTAGTGTAATACCATTGATAAACGCTGTAAACCAAATCTTTAGCATCTTATTAGGTAGAGGAAGAAAACATATCCTTTCAGCAACCATTAGCTGTTGTGAGATAGCCCCAACCTTCACTTAAGGCTTGTTAGTCGATGTATCAAAACACATACAAGCCGTGTTTGTTATAGGCAGTATGGACTTTTACAAATACCCAAGTTGCCATTATAGAAATAAATAAATGGTGAAATAATAAATCGCCAGAAGCTGTGGACAGGTGGCATTTCAGCCTGCACCATTTAGCTGTGCAGTCTGGTTTCTGACAGCTTGATTTAGTCTCCTGCACCTGAGCCAGAAAAGAAAGAGAAAATTAACGGCAGGAAAAAAAACTGCTTAACTAGATTCAAATTTGCCTGCTTTGAAACACAACGATGAAGCTAATGTACAGAATGGCCTTTTTTGAGGCTGCACGCACTGAGTCAGGGTCAGTTGCAGGGCACAGTCAGAAAGATAACAGCACTGATGGGTTTCACCCGTACTCTGCCATCTGAGCCTGGTTCTGTTTATGGGGACAGTAGAGTTTGTCTTTAGGGTGTAAAATTGAGATTAAAGTGGCTCAAGGGGAGATGCTGGGATACATGCTGTTCTCCCCGCTGTGAACAGGGTGTAATCCTTCAGTTTTAAGCGAAGAAAAGTTTGTGGAGTCCAGAAAGTTACGCATACATCCCTTCTGGGCCCCCTACAGAGCAGAGAGTGAGAAGCAGCAGGGGATAACCATATGTTATCAAAGTGTTCTTCAAAGCTCCCATCTTTAGTCCACTAAATTATACAGTATCATCACATATACCTGACAAAAATAGCAGAAACGTAATTATGCAGCTCAATGTACAAACACACAAAGACACACAAAACTGTTGAAATATGTTTTAAGAAAAGTGTTGCCTTTGAACATTGAAGGGACATTTCTATTTTTTCCTGAAATAACTTGGATTAAACTTTGTTTAAACTGTGGTCATGTCCCTGCAGTGTGGGTCAGTTCATGATTTTGTATTTACATGCTCTTAAAATACTGCTGCTGGTGGACAATTAAAAATTTATGATTCTTATCACAATGAGCCCCTTCTGTTACCAGAGGTTAATTTGTGCTCGCCCCTCATTTCAATTGTACTGTAGTAAATGTCCACATTATTTCCCACATGGGCCTGGATGAGGGGTTTGATTATCCAAAGGTAGGCCACGGTTGGCTCCATTATTGTCAGAGGGGTCGTAAGCTGCAGTAACGGCTTCTAGGGTCTTATTGCTATGGCGATCAGCCCCTTGCCACTTGGCCTCCATGACCCCAGTCAGAGATAAGCTTTATGGGAAAGCACATTAACATGCTCTGGCAGTCACCTCCCTCCTTTATCAAAGGCAGTTCTATGAAATCAAGTGTTTATGGACCCCCAGTGAGGGTATAGTGCTGCTGATTGCCTATATTAGAGGTTGAGTGTAAATGAGCTGGAGGTGGACAAAGGACCTGTAGTAGTGGGGAGAACTGAGGATGCGATACTGACATTACTCTCACTAAATGAGCAATATCTTTAATGACTGCAATACCCCATGAGCAGGTTATAGCTCCAGGATTACAAATATTGTCTACAGTCTAAATATATCCATGTCTTCCATGTTTTCTACAAAAAACAAACAAACAAAACAAAACTAACAAAAAAAACGGGCGCTAGCAAAACAAAAACGACATGTAGATATAACATTATAGTTTGGAGTTTTTTTTAATCATGTATGCACCACTGTATAATATAATAACATTTTTTTCTTATTTGACATGTTTTGTGTTACACTGATTCTATTAACTTAATGCTCAAATGTTTTTTTTTTTGTTTTTTTTTTCTATGGGTTACATTAATATGGGCATTTTCCTGTGGCTATGAATGGGAGGAAGCTAAGAAAAAACACTGAGTGTCAGTAGTGTGTGCCTGCTTACAGTCTGATCACTGGTGAAAGATCCTTTCAGTATGTCTGCAGTGATGGATGGTGATGGCCCGTGTCTTTGTGCACATTGGGGGGCCCTACTGTTGTCACTGGACAGATAGAGAGAGCGAGAAAGAGAAAGATGTAGCCGCAGCTTAATGTCCTTCTCTGGTGCTGTGCATGCGCTTTCCTATTTGCTTTTCCCTTCACGGCATGGTTAACATCGTAAATTAACCTTTTCAATCCCCTGTGCTCAGAGACTGGTGCGCAGTATAGACAAAGCAAAAAAAAACAAAAAAAAAACAGATCTGTGTTATGCAATGCAGTAGCACTGGTCAGAGACGAAGCCTGTTACCAAATTGAGCTATTCCTTTTTCAGTGATAAGGAATGAAACAACACTCTTTCTTCAGACAAGCAAACATTTTTTATTTCATGTGCATGTCCTGTGTACTCTGCAAATTGGTATGAGGCTGCTTTTTGTTCTCCATCCTAGAAATGTAAATGAAACACATCAAAGAAAATGTATTGTAGATCCTTCTCTTCTTAGTTCAAGTCTGTAAATAGGATGTAAATACCAAACAGCTATGCATGCTAATATACAAGCAATTTGTTCAGGTACTTTTGTAATCCAGACTTCTCATATGGCATGTAATAATGTGAAAAAAAAAGCAAACATGGAAAAACATAATAAATTGTGAACACAGATACGGTTTGTAAACAACTTCAAAACTGGAAAATATATGTCTTTGCTGTTAATGTTTTCTTACTGATGACTAATGCATTGGCCTGCCATTTACTACAGTGCTCTGCTCATGTTACTTGTTATCTTTTTTATGTTTCTTAAGGTAGGGCTGAGGCAAAAAGGACCATAAATCACTGGTTTGTGGAAAAGTCAGGTTGGGGAATAAGATGATGAGGGGAAGAACGGCAGTCTGACCACGCTCTTTGTAATTTTTTCCATTGACGCTGCACGTTCACATGCACACACTTAATAATTAATTACATATCCTTAGTGTCTAACACAGCCAATAAAATGCCATGGCAAAACAGTTTAGCTTAAAAGCAGTAGAAAGTGGGCTGCCATTTGAGTTATCTCACCAAAAATACGTATCACCAGCTTTAAAGTGTGCTGTTGTTTTGAAATGGCATACATTTGTTTCTGATAAAGTGAATGCAAAACCGTTTAATAAACTATGAAGCTGGAACAAGCAATTTTGACTCATTCCAAAATTCTCCAAATCATGGCGCCAAGGGAGAGATTTTTGAAAACAGTTTTTCTTTTCGTCTCATTTGTAATAATATGTCCAGTGAAAACGATTATCTATATGCCAAATTTGCCTCTGCCCTAGCGACTCCAATGTGACATTTTATGAAGACAGAGATGGAAGAAGTAAGAAGAAAAATCTTTTTGGTTTCTAAGAGTGTTTATTTTCAACCATGTTAGAACCATGTTAAATCCCAAGGCGCTCATGGTAGATCGAAGTGTCTAATTTTTAACCTGTGCTAAAGATATTTTAAATTTAATAAATAATTATTGTAACAAGAAAATATGTGGTACCGTGTTTTGATTCATCCCCTGAGCTTCTGCATATTACCCATGGTGCTACTGGATAGAGCTGAAATGGATAACATTGCTGAGGACAAATACACAAAGAGAAATGAAAGAGGTTGAAAGAGTTTCGTTCTAAAAGGCCTTTAGTGACATTTATGTCCTGGTGAAGTGCTTTTTTCACTCATTATATCCATTCTGAATTACAAAGAAACCACAGTCTCACACACAATGACCTTTGACCCCTGTCTCCCAGCTGTGTAAGATGGAGTAAAGAGGTTAGGTTTCACTTCGCCTCACCAAACAGACTATGATGGATATTATCTTTCACCTATGCTGCTCAACCACCAAATGTGACAGCACGTAGCTGATTATCTGCTAGACACAAACAGGGATTTTTGTGGCGTGTACACTTCTTGCCTGCACCTAAAGGCATGGCTAATAGTTCGTTGAAGGTTATCAGACTCAGTCTTCAATTAATTAAAAGCCAATCACACTCACAACAAAGAGGGGCAAGACACAACACGGCTGTTTGTGTTTTGCCCGTTTCAACAAATTGTTTACAAGAGGACACATTCAATTAGTTATTTCATTAACGCCCTCGTTGTAATCAATTGACAATGCCGATAACAAAGCCACATCAATTTGTGAGCCGACTCCAGCACATTTCTCTAAATGATTGAAGAGCACTTCTATTTAGCTGCCACAACTCACTGTGCACTGAGGCTTTTTTTAGTAGAAAATCATCATGAAAATCTTTTCTGATTTTATAGTTGAGAAGTTGCATGAGTCACTGGTTGTGGCCAGAAATTCCTCATGTAGACTCTGGGGTCTGCAGGGAGCATGGTTTGGTCTTTTTCTTCGCACCCCCCCATCTTTCCCCTTGAGTGATATATGGCAAAGAAAGAAGGGAGCACTTGCTTTCTCTCTGTCATTCGCTTCTCTCTCCTCCTCTAGCATAGATAAACAATGCGAGTGACAGTCTCTCATCACTCAAGAGGCTGAATCTCTGGCCCTGACCCGATAACATCAAGTGTGTGTGTCACCTGTCAAGTGGCTTCTGTCACACTTCAGTGGGAACTCAAAAACAAGACTGTGTGTGTATGTGTGTTGTGGTGTGTGATGTGTGTGTGGGTGTGTGTGTGTGTGTGTGTGTGTGTGTGTAAAGTTGATTGGGGGATGGTGGTGTGGGTTTAGGAGTGCCTGTTGGCATGCAAGCGTAGGCCTCTCAAGGCATGAGTGGAGTTGAGAGTGGCGAAGGGGGGGGATGGTGCTTGTGAAGGTATGCCAGGAAACTGAGAAAAAGGGAGGGGGAGGTGTAACAACCCAAATGAGAAGGACTTGGGCAGACACTGTGAAACTATCTCATTTTGTAGGCTCCGCTAGTCTCATTCTCATGTTCAGAATGGGCAGGGTGATCTGGGAACGCAATTATTTTCACCTATAAAAGGAAACATATGCCAAGATCATAAAAGTTCTTATTGGACAGTAATTTATTAAAGCAAGTCATAGAAATGGAGAGAGGTAGGGCACAAGCTATAATATGAAGGTGTCGTTCTGCTTCTCATTAAGGGCCTGAGTGTCAGTGAAATTCAATACCCCAGGTGCCTGAGCGAGGAGGGACAGATGAGCTAAACAGAAGATGTTCTCTCTTTATAAGATCCTGGGGAAATGGGAACATTTACAGTGGCCACATCAGGTCCAAGTTCCAACCTCAATTCATTTTCTCTGTCTCACTGTAAATCTATATGTATTCAAGTGTGTAATTAAGTTTGCTTGTACCTCCCCCTCTCACAAGCACACCTACAAGATGTCAGGCCTGCTTATCTAATTTCTTTTTATAAAACAGTATCTTGGTTCATCGTGCAGCTTTTCAACGATAGGGATCTGGTGGAGAGCTTTGAGACTAAACAATCATCTGCACCCTCCAAGCAAGATACAGCTGCTACTAAGCAGAACTGGCATCCTCTTAAATGGATGAGTGATCTGAGACAGCGTGTTTGCTCCCATATTGTAAATGTTTAAATCAGTGTTGAGCCCTGAATGAGCAATAATAAACCATCATTGTGATCCTCACAATACTGAATGATGTGGATTAGCCAGTGGGGAGCAGATCGTATTGAGGAACTTATCAGCATCTCCTCATTATCTAATACACAAAGTGCAAAGGGAGATGATTGCGTCCCTGGCGCATTTTACCCAGAACAATGGAAGCGTGTGTGCCCCTGTTCATGTATTGCACAAAATGAACGAGGCAGGATATGTGCTATTGTTTGTGGTTATTGTAATGGTAAAATACAGTTTTTGTTAATGTAAATGATTGTAAATGACTCCTCTTTCAGACAAGAGGGAGTTTTCTTTTGTATCCTTTCCCAACATAAATACCATCACAAATGAGGCCCGTCAAAACAAAAGCAGAACAGAGAGAAACAGGCGATTGTCAGAGAGAG
>OMNW01028786.1:5095-46926 GCA_900303245.1 Selene dorsalis | reverse complement strand
TTTTGCTTTCAAGGCATATTGTGTTGTGTTGTGTACTTGCTCTCAGTCTTCTTTCATCAGAGAGTGTGTGAACACAAAGAAAGAAAGAAAGAAAGAAAGAAAGAAAGAAAGAAAGAAAGAAAGAAAGAAAGAAAGAAAGAAAGAAAGAAAGAAAGAAAGAAAGAAAGAAAGAAAGAAAGAAAGAAAGAAAGAAAGAAAGAAAGAAAGAAGCCATCAACTGCCATTCTGTGGGCCCTCTCCTGACCTTCACCTGCTAGAGAGGCAAATTACATTAGTGAATGACATGTCATTCATCTGGGTTGTACTTGGAGAATCATTTAGCTAATTTAATGATTAATAAGTTTAACACCTCTTAATAATTTCATTTGGCCCTGTGATTGAAATCCTGGCGAGCTGGGCTGAGCGCAGTGGGAGGCAGATGAGGGTGTCTGGGAGGGAGACTGTCTGTCTGGAAGTGAGCAAAAAGAGAGAGAGACATATGCGGGAGAAAGGAAAGAGAAGAGAGAGAGTGGAAGAGAGAAACAGAGAGAGAGACGATCTCCCCGAGGACTACAGATCAGTCTATTACCACCATGACCTTTTCCCTCCACTGGATATGCCATTAGAGAGGAAATCTTAAAGTAAAGCCTTGATTAACACAGTTATCCAACATGTTGAGAGAAAAATGGAAAAGAAAAAATATGTTCCTTCATTAGGAAAATGTTCTGCATTATTAATGTTGGAGAAGCCGGGCTAAGTGGACCTCAGAGCATTACGGATTCTTGGTTTAACCAGAGGTGATCACTGTAGAGACTCACAAAGTCTGCACTGTACAACATGATTCTACAACAGTGAGACAGAAGGATTTGTTGGAATACATCAGACTAATGAATCTGCAATGATTCAACCATAAGTTTGGGTGAAAAAAGAAAAAAGAGAAAAGAAAAAGGAAACCTTGACATTTAGTGATGTCTCATGTTTTTCAGCAGTGACTGCAGAGTGTTGACCTTTTAACTGTTTCCTGATCACGTCAAACAACTTTAAAACACATGCGAGAAACCTGAGCAACTTTTTTCTGACCTGTCATAAAGTGAGAGCTCGGAACTTTATAACACTGGCGAATATTACATTTTCTACCACATTTGTTTCCGTCTTTGACACACAAAGGAAGTACAGCGCAACTGCGTTGGCATGTCAAACTGTCGCGAGCAGCAGCTCTCACAAAGAGAGGGGCAGTCGTATATTTTCTCAGGGATGTCACAGTGCTCTCTACTGAAACTCCTGACAATGTTCTGGGGATGAATGAGTGGGAGAGAAGTGAGCCCTACTTGTGGTAAGATAGCAGCCCTGATCATTATGAACCGACGGAGATGCATACACTACTTAGTTCTCACAGACTACAGGCCAACAGCAGAGCAGTAGCAGCTACTCTATAGACTTATTAGATCTTCAAAATCCTGTGTCCTGATGAAGTCGCTAATAAAAGGCACCTTGCTCACTTGTTTTTCAGATCAGATCACGGCAGAAACACTCACAGAAGGCTCTGATGTGCAACATGGGAAAGAATCATGTTCACGATGGCGTTAAATTCAGATTGGATTTAAATAGGACTTTGCCCCTTCTCACCTTGGTGTCCACATCTCCCGATAAGCCCCATTTGCCGTTGTCCATGTCAACTAACTAAACACCCTCCTCCAGCCCAGCGACCTTGTCTCTGGGACCAAATGTTTTACCTCATCCACATCTTTCTCCTCGTGACCCATACCACACAAGGTCATGTCACATCCTCCCTTGGTCCTTCCCATCTCTGCAGAGAAGGAAGCTCTGTGGTGTTTGTGTGAGTGTGGAGCTGAACACAGAAAGACCTCCAGACAACCTTGAAGAGCCTGTTCCAATCTATACAGCCAGCAGGTGATGCTTATCTATAATATGGCAGGAAGGAGGCCTCTCTAATTGTGTGAAGCCACATATTGTAATGGTGGACAAAGAGAGCCTATTAAGTTCACGATACAGCGTCCAGGTGAAGCAAACCAGACTAACACGTCAAAACTGAGCAGCTCTGTGTCTGCATGTGCTTTAGAAATATGTGCCACACACATTTGCCTTCAAATTTCTTCACTTATACAACTTTTTTTTCTCTTGTGGCTAAGGAAGAAGCACAAAGGAAACTCTCTCTCTCTCTTTAAAATAACCCACAAATTGTGCTACACCCAACAAAGCAACAATAGCGTGAAACTTAAATCATCTTCTTTTTTCTCTCCCTCTATTTCAAAAACACTTTCCTACATCCCGCAGAATTCCTGGCCTGAAAAGTTGGTCTCGTCTTCAAAACAAACTGGTGTGCCTGAAACATGCAGAGGGACACGCCAAGAGGAAACGACTATGATCTCTGGTCTCTGATGATTTTGGTTGGACACTCGCACACATCGTGTGTGTGCTTAAAAGCATCGGTGAAACTCAAACCTGTTCAAAAACTACTTAAGAAAATAAACACAGCTCCCATTCCAAATAAATGTCTGTTTGAAATGAAATGTTGGGACAATATTTTGGCTTTGGTTATTACTGGGAGAAGGACATTTTGTAAATGGATTTTTCGTAGAAGTGGGAGCTCAAGGGGATTCTCACTTTGAGGGTGGCTGAGATCAAAGGTTATGCACTGCCTATTTGTTAGGGCAGAACACCAACAGCTACAAAACTCTGGCAACAGCACCCTCTCTCAACAGGGCGCACCTGGAGAACACTGGGGCCAGTGTTTAAGCCGTAGAAGTCGTCTGCAGCTTGGCTTTCGACACCTTTTCTCCCCCCTTTTCTGAGACTGAAGCGAAGGCTGAAGACCGCTGGCGCAAGGTCCCTCAACTGCACATTCACACACACCATGTGCGCCCCTATAGGGATATTAATACACAAAACGCGTGAACAAACTAAGATGGACGCTGCATACATATGCGTGCTCACATGGGCAAAGGCAGAAACACTCACATACGCCTGCTGATTTGTGTTCATTGCCATTTAGTCTGGGTAATTATTGCTTCTTTTCAACCGAGTTCTGTTGAAGTGAGTCAAAGGAGGTTAATAAGTATTTCATTTAGCAATTATTATTCTATCAGCAGCTTTTCCTCCTCTGATTGGTGTTTACTGGCAATGCACTCAAGTTGGTGTGGCTGCCCTGAGTCTTTTTTACTTACTCATTTCTGTTTTAATTGCCTGCTTCCACCTGTAGAGAGAGGAGTGGAGAGGTTTTCCCCTCTCGCTGGCAAACACAGTAGGCTTTGAGATGTCAGCCGCTCTCTTTAACGGGCCAATGACAGTTTCCTCCTGTCATAACTCTGACTTCCTGTACAAACATAACCTCATTAAAACTGCCACCCCGGTCTGTGGGCGGGCCTCCTGGTCCTCCCCTCCAATTAAGAGCAGTAAGGGCTGTCGCACTGACAACTCCCACTTTGAGTTAAAATCCAAGTGCTCCAGGGGCTAACGCCATGTGTTAAAACATAATTATGATCTCACCCATACCTCTGTCCAAAAGAGAAGAGAGGTAGTAAGAGAGAGTGAAAGGAGAGCGGAGGAAAAGAGTGGGAGATAGAGCAGGCTTGGGGTCGCTGAATGGAGGCAGTGGAGGGAATAATGAACTGAGAGGGATAATGAGAATATTTGGCCATAGTATGTTTTCACCCTTCCCCCACTCGCCCATGTCTTCAAAATAAAGTGTATTATTTATTCTGTGGACATCTGGACTGGGCAAGGGCATGTTCATCACATGTCTGTTGATGCCGGTTGCTCCCAGCAGCGACGGTTAAGTGCAAAGGTTGAGAAGTCACAGCCTGACCGTGTTCAGGATTTCTGGAGATGACAGAGTGTGATAGCACTTTTTCACCGTTATCCTTTTACACTCACAACAACAGACATGCATCTATGCGCGCGCTCTGCAATCAATCCACTCCCTCTAAACTGTTATCCCAGCGTGAAATGTGAGACATGTTTTGCATGCCAGTTCCTCCAGCTGATATGAGTTGCCCCTGTTTTATCCCTGAGGACAGTAGGCAGAGATGAAGAGGGTGAAGGGAGGGGAGGATGCAAGGGGGAGGTCACACAAGACTCTGACACTAAAGGCCACCCCCTGTCTGCAACACTGTGCGTTGCAGCAAGGCCTCGGTGACCCAGTAACAGGCCACTGCAGGGGCCAACACACTCCAAGCTGTGCCCACTGTCACAGCTGCCAGTCAGCCAGGTTTGATAGCTGACAAATCATGATACTTATATACCCCAGCATGTGAACCACACACTGATACAGCCTCTTTAATTAAACCTTCATTTCAGCAAATTAACAATGCAATCATTGTGAGCTGTAATCCGCTGTGTGCCCCTTTTGGCTTTGAGCACACAAGAGGATTTCTCGTCTTTCATTGTGTTTTTCAACAGCCCTTCCCCCGGTTTTGTCCTTTCCCTCATTCGTCCTGTGTGATGGAGGGGAGAGGCGGGGCTGGAGACAGACAGAAACAGACAGGTGTTCAGGTGTGCGATGTTTGACATGCTCACACAGCATGCGTTCATCACAAAGAGGAGATGTGTTTGACAGCAGCGACTCCCTGACCATGATTATATTATCTTGGTGTGCTGGTGAAGGTCAGGGAAGAGCCCCAGTCACTGAGCGAAGCCAGACACTTTACCAAAAGACTGAACTGAAATTCTCATAAAGGCTTTCAGTTTTGATCTAAATCTCTTACTTTAAATTACCATCTTGTATCGAAATGTTACATTTTTCAGTTTTGTGTATGGAAACAATGTCTAAATCTCTTGGAATCATCATATAAAAAAAAGTCAGCCGCATTTCTCCAACATGCACTTCACTGTAATTACATGCAGTCATAGCAAACATGACAGTACTGTCATGTTACTGTGGAGTCTCTGCACAGTTTGAATAGCAACCACTTTTTTAAATTGCTGTTTCCAGGTTGTGTGTGCATGACACTTGATGCACCCCCACACTGCAATCCAACCTACTCTTAAGGCCAGTGGATGAAGGGATACATCAAGTAAAGTGCATTTGTATATCACGGAACAATACAATGCAAAAAGACACCAGAAATCCGGACCATCAATTAGAACAAAGGAACGAATAAGGGGGAAGAAGAGAATCACACAAAACCTCGGAAAGTCACCTTGGGAGGCGTCTGACTGAGAAGGATCCCGCTCACAGCATGGGCTGCGCAAGCAAAGGCTGCTGAGATCAGGCAAACAACGCTTAAATATCATCAAATTGGCACATGAATGAAATCCAAAGAGTAAACCATGTGAGAACACCATCCAAATTTTGGCACGAGGATGAAAAACAATCAAGGTGGACATTTGAATATACAGGGGAAAGAACAGATCATTTAAGGTCAGGCTCCGGAGATAAAAGATAATCCACAAGTTCAACCTCATAGTGAAATGTCAGTCAGAGGTGGTATAGGTCCTTCATCTCCTGGGTACTAACACAGTCCAATTTGGCTGGAATTAGGAGACGAATCAGATTAAATATGAAATATTTGTCTAGGATCCATGAATTATACAGAGCTTGGCACAATTACAGAATTATTTACTCATTTTGGTTTTTCATCATTTTTTGTTGAATATCAACACACCAAGCAGAGCAAAACAATAAACATTAGCTGAATAGAGATGTCAGTTACAGTGGCTACAGAGCCATTATGTGGCATTCCCCCTCGGGTGGCGGTGCGAATGGAGAGGAGAAGGTGGGGGGGGTGGCGCACTGGGATAAATGGACCCAGTGTTTGTAATGGAGAGGAGTGTGGCTGCTAGCCAGGGATTTGAGTTAGCAGGCCTTGTCCTGGAGAGGACCACTTCACACTCTGCCAACTGGGGCTGCCCGTGCAGGGAATGGCATGGGGAGCCCTCTCTTTTCTCCCATCTCCTTATCCTTGTGTGTGTGTGTGTGTGCGTGCGTGTGCGCATCACTGTAAAAGAGTGTGTGCACTCGCGTGTTTAAAGGAGAGTGATTAAGGAGAGTCCTCTGGAGCACGCTACTCGGCCCTCCTCTCTTATGTAGGCTGACAAAGAAAGCGCTGCTCTGGCCTGCTCACAGCATTTCCAGCTTGAGCTGTGAGGTAGCCATGGTGAACTTGTGTTGAAATGCCACATAGAGGGAGCAGCTACATCTCTGTTGAGAAGGTCTTCATTGGACTTTAAACAATCAATTTTAACCATCTGTTTTCAGACCAGTTGGATTTTACCTGAACACACACACACACACACATGCAAGCAAACAACACAGAAACACAAACACACTCACACACACACACACTAACTCTAATTGCTGTAAGTGAGTGAGCGTTTGGAGCGGGTGGACAGGTCTGGCTGAGTGGACGGTTTCACGCGTTCATGCACTGCTGCTCCAGCAGCATAATGAGGTGTGACGCATCAGACTAAGTGGCTAATGGGGTGTGAAGTCATTAGAACACTGCCTGTATCCCTCTAGCTCTTCCTGTCTCTAACACGATCTCTCTATGCAACTCTATCTCATTTGTTTTCACTTTCACCACCCTTGCCTTCCATCTACTCGGTTTTTTTCACTTTTGGGAATCCCTCTTCTTTTTCTCGCAATACCATGAAATCTTTTTTTATCTTTAAATCAACATCAACAATATCATGCCGCACTTCCAAAGTCTTGTCTTCCTTGGTAAATCTATGTTATTTTTCCTGAATGTTAGTTTTGTTCCTGAAGCCTTTGTCTAATGCCTAAGCCTGGCTCTGCTCTTTTATCTTGCTTATAAAGTCAACATGAGCTCAACTATGAAACTCATTAACATGTAAGCTACAAAGTGAAACAGTATAACAATGAACTCAGATCATTTTAAAATCACTGAAAAGATCAGGAAACAATAAATACACTTAATATGCTGTAACATATTCAGTGTATTTATTGCAGTTATTGTGTAACAAATACAAGCCCCAAAAAGTCATATGAACATTTGAACATGCATGAACAAATGGTGACATACATGAAAAAAGAAAACCACAGAGGGGGAGGCTGCCATCTGTTCCCTGGGATCAGACATAGTTGTAAACAGCTTTAAGAATAGTGAACAGACTGATGACAGTGAAACTAAATATCTTTGTCCTGCTGTCATTTTCATATCTTGGCTTATTCTAATCCTTGGCTCATTCTTGCCCACTAGGACACAGATGTAGTCATTGCTATGTGACCTTTGACCTGCCACAGAGCACCAAGGCAAAGAGAAAAACGTCACGAAACACCTGGCCTGTAATTGTAAAAAAGCGACTTCCCCGTGTCGTCAACATTATGTTCGTCTTACGGTTCAAATGTATTTTTGATTAACTGAATCACTGACTCTGTGTGAATGGAACTTTATGATGTGAAGCACAACTACTCTGCATATAATTCCTGGTGGTGAGTTAACCCTGCAAAGGTCCTGTGACTGTGAAGATGACACTGATGAGTCAGGTACACGCACATGCACACACACACACACAAACGCCTACACACACTCTCCATAAAAAGGTCTGAAAGGTCAACAAGAGAGACAAAGAGAAAGAGAAAGCAAAATCTAAAGAGAAACAATGAACCACTTGCACAGTTTTTGCAGTCATAAAAGCATCATGGGAATAGTCAAAAGTTATTGTGTCTAAAACACCATCTGCAGCCAAATTCCTCTCGGTCTGGTCCACTGTGCTGCGTGTATATAATTTAAGCCAGTGGATGTGCACATTTTGCAGTCTGGAAGTGGAAGTGTACAGAGATAATTTGCGAGCGAGGAACTCTGCTTGTTCTGTTTGTCACTGTCTCTGTTAAGTGTGCCCATGTGCGAGACGACACCTGCAGCTGTGGTGCCGACTCCCTGCTTAATTTCATTAACCTTTACCTAGAACAGTGCATGTACAGATCCTCCCAGCAGATTAGAAGCAGCCAGTCCTCCCATCCATCCACTGAAAGCCACAGCCGCTTTTAGCATAATTCCCTTTTTTCCAAGATTTCGGGTGCAGCTTTTGACGACAACATTCACTGCATCACTTCTACACTCTGTTTTGGCACTTGGCCCAAAATAGTGTAGTATTGCTCACACACAGCGACAGTCCCTTTTTGTGGAGATGATTTGTTCCCCAAAGAAGAAAAGAAAAAGTAAGAAAGGTGTGTAGGTGTTTAGAGAACCAAATATGAATATTTTTAAAATCTGAATCACTACTCTTAGGAAATAACTGTCTATCGAAACAAATGTTTCCACTAACGAGGTATCCTTTGGTGAGTAAACAGTGTGTGACGAAAAAGAAAAGTGACTTGACAGATAGAAGAAGTGCACAGAAGAGTCTATGTGGCCTGCTGTGACTCAGAAACCTACTCTTCAGGCTGGTCTAGCTCCGCCAAACACAAACACGAGCCCGACAGTGTGAGGATATAGAAGTCTTAGAACTCAGTGAAACATCATATTCCCTCAACAAAGGCCGACACTGTCCCCAGGCACTGATCCAGGTTAACTTTCACATTCTATCATATAACAGTGAGGTCAGGGGCTGTGATAGGAGAATCTGATTTCACACCAGCTCATGGTGATAGCCCTTCCCATAGAGTATGTCTCCTCCCACCAGGGAGAAGGAGATAACACTGACAGGCTGGGAGCTCAAATGGGCCGCAGGAATCAACAGTTTAAAGCTGCAGACTTCTCAGAACTCCCTTCAGACCTCATCAGCATCACAGGGGCAGTTTCTTTATGGGACAATACCAGTGGTTTTGTATGTCATAGTCCATTTGCTACAATTCACATATACTTCACATCACAGTGAATCACTTTTGCAAAACTGCCCTGCGCTCTGCTGAAGAACAAAATGTGTTTTTGTTCTACTACAGGCATCTATTGCTTTCCATTAATTTTTGTACTGTATGAAAATGAACTGAAAGAGAGCTGCATGTTCCACCACAAATAACATCAAGTCTGATTTTGTTTTTCTCAAAGTTGAAGGTGGAATCTGCAGGATTTTCCTGAAAAATAACACATCAACTTATACAAAAGAAATCGGGCTTCATCATCAACTATGGGCTTCCACGCATGTGTGGTGGTGACTGTGTCTGCAGAGCCAGTAAACCTGTACTCAATCATACAATATACCAGTGCATATTTTACATTTTCACATGGATTGAGATCCAAGACCAGAGAAAGAATCCCCCACGTACGTATAAGGTTTCAAGAATTTTCTTATTGATTGTTACACTGTGCAGGAATATATGGAAACAACAGGATTCAAAATTACCATGATCAATGATCATCTAAAAAGTTGATTGAAACATGCTTGCTTGACTGGCTCTCTATGGGCAATAAAGAATACACTGGCACCTGTTTGTGAACACAACATCAACAAGTGTTGATAAGGAAACAGCCTTATGATAAACATACAGTAAGTCCTGTTGGCACATAATTTTACAACAGAGGAAATCACAAGTGAAAACATATTTATATGATCAAATAACAGGAAATACTTATCAGGTCAGGGTGAAACTGAATTAGAAAACCAAATGTTCTTTCAAAACAGTGCTATCATTCACCTGATCTGTAAATGTTTGCCCTCTCTTGCTAAGAACGAACACAGTTGTTAAAAATATTTTGAGTTTTGCTTCAACACATTATTCTTGCTCAGCGATTATATCAACCAGCTATTTTTCAACACCACAGCTGTGGTATTCCTATGAGCCAGCCAAGTTGAGGTATATATTTGTCTAAAAATTATTCACTTCCATAAGCACAAAACTGCATTTCCTAACAAAATAAACAAAACCAATTACATTTCCAGTCCAGTGCACCACCCTTACTACCAAGGGTACAAAACATGTGTCCTTGAGCTATGCAAAAAATGTTCCACAGAGAGGGAGAGAAAAAAAAAAGCCTCAATTTTCAAGCTGTGGACATTTGGATCCGTGCTTGCACACTAGTGCACGACACATGAAGCCAATCTGTGACATGTACCAAGTGAAGTAAATCTGATTTTGATCTGAAGAAGCAGTCAAGTCATTTATTTCTTAGAAGTTACAACGACAATCTGATTGTCAGAGTATGTGCTAGATAGTACCACCTACAACACCGCACCAGTCAGAACTGAATGCCATCAGATTAAAGTTAACTTTGCGACAACACAAAGTAAAAATGTGCACTGAGATCTGCATCTCTTGCACAATAATATCACTATGAAACACTACGAAAGAGCTGATTTTGAGTTGCTATGGAGATCGAGATTTTGGTCACATCAGATCAGTCTATAAAAACTTGTGGTGAGACAGAAGGCAAAAGAGGTTTTAAAAAAAAAAAAAAAAATCTCATAGAGCCACAGCAATAAATCTGTCCGGCACTCTCTCAATATCATTTCCTTTCATGCCAACTGCATTGATGAATCAATGTATCCGACAAAAGGCTTAATGCTATGTGGACACACAGCAATTAAATGTCCTGACTTAAGATCCTGTCATTTAACACTTGCACACTTCTTGACTGATAAAATAGGCAGCAGCACTCGCTCTCTAATAACATGAAAATGAATCAAGGGACTCATTGAGAGAAGAGGTATGAGGTAAGAGTATCCTTCACACTCATGATCATATCTGAATGACAAAAAGACAGATGAGGCCAGCGATGTTACGTATGCCAAGAGCTGGACCTTAGGTTCCTCTCTGCAATTTTGTGGAAACATCTCCTGCATAATGTAAATGAGGTAGCCAAAATAGAAATGCCTGTGTTGCCCACTCTTATACAACATCACCTCAAATCACAACATGTCATCATCCAGTTCACAAAGTTTTGTAAGATCTACAAGCATGCAAAAAAAATTGAATGACGACGCCACTAAAGAAAACACACTGGAATGTTTGAGGAAAAGATGGAGAAGAAGAAACATATTTGTGGGTGTATCTGAAGTTTGGGTATATCATTAAATAAATTCAAAATACGTTTATTACATTTTTTGCTTTTTATAATGTCAATTTCATTTCTTTATAAACCCGAATGATTGCCTAAATCTCTGTCATCGGTGTGATTATCAGGCCACAAAAAGCCAGTGTTTCTTCCAGTAGATTGTTCGACTGACTTTTGTGCATGTTTTTAATCATAACTAAAATGTAGCAATTCATACACTTCATATACAGTTAATTCTTGATGCCTTAACAAATGACTTTATCAGTCAATTAAATGATTTGGCTACCAACAGCATCAAAATCTGAGTTAACACCAACTGTGCAGTCAGGTTCAGTATTGCTTCACTTTTTCCAACAGCCTGGCATATCAACATGGTCTAGGTGCTACATGTGGAACACATTTAATTTTCAGCACTCTCCAGAGCAATCCATGTGCAATTAGATCGATACTCACATTTGACTATTAAGCTTTTAATATGAAAAGATTAGAGGTGCCCCCAAAAGGATTAAATGATCATTTGAGGACCACCAGTGTGTGGCCATCATTCTTGAAAGGATTAGGTAAACTAATTAAGCAGAATTTGCATCTGGAGCTAATTGGCTGTATAAATTTCAACATTTGGAGAGATCCAAAGGGTCAGGATGTTGTTTTTTCTTCCATCTTGCCATTCAGATGGAATAAAATTGTGTTGTTTTTAAAATGTGGCCTCATAGCCAGAGAGACAGACTTAAGGGTCATGGCTGGAAGACAAAAATGACAAACTGAGCACCAGATGAGTTTATATTTGGAAGCTATTGTGCAGTTTATGACTTAAACACAAAACCTTTACTAGGGTTTCTTTAAAACCACAAAGTGTTTATTTGGATATGGAATCATTTCTGATTTGACCTCTGGGACTGGGCAGAGGTTCAACAAATTTCTGGCCCTCAAAATGTAATTTATTCCACTTTTTTGCAGGCCGAATGGTGACCATATCTGTATTATTTTTTATTTTTATGCTCTTGTTGTACATAGATTGTACAGAACTGGTATTAATTTCATTTTAATGAGAAAAACATATAGTTGATGGAATGGTAGTTCAAAGTGACTGATATTACTTTTCAATCAGAGGTGCCTGGTAGTTCAGAGTGGTCATGGTCAGGAACTTACTGTTTATTTTATGCTAAAGGAACATCTCAGCCCTATTTCAAGACAGCGATATGAGGACCATCATGTCTGCTGAAAGTTCCCTTGTGTGGTGAGTGTGGTCCCACAGGGACGCTAGGGTCTTTGTCTGATATCTCAGACGAGGTCTGACAATAATAGTCACAGTCACGTCTTGCAGCAGAAGGTGTCGAAATCATTCACCACACTGATACTCTAAACAGAATTATACAATCATGGCAGTAAACAAGCATCTTTTATAAAGCAAAAGTGCCATTTTGACAAAGATGGATAAGATGGTAATGGTGAGTGATGGGTGAATATTGGAAGAATGCAGTGCGGTGAGGTCAATGACCTCTCAAGGTCACCAGAGGTCAAATACAAATTGCCTCCATGTCTGAAATAAAACCTTGAGGTATGTAAGATTATATACTGAAACCTTTATACTTAAGTCATAAAATGAACATTGGTTTAGATATTTGCCCCACTGAGCGGTAGAGGGTATCTTGAATGAAACAGAAAGGTGGTTTGTTGACACATATATATATATATATGAAGAATACAGTGCTAACACTGGCTCTGTTGGCGTTGGAAGTGTCTGGTCATCTGTGAACAGCCACTGCTGTGGAGCAGATGTGTAACCATATGCACATGGCTGTAGCAGTGCGGCCTAAGACGGAGAAAGACAGGAAACTAGGGCCTCATTAGACTGGTGCTAAACCAAGTCCCCAATAGGTGGCATCAACAGGGGCCAATTTCCAAACAGACATGTGGAGCGCAGGAAGAAAATATTGGTGAATACCCCAGGAATAAAAATTTGGCACCAACAACATGGCTATGCCTGCAATTTTGACTAGATATTCGTCAAATGACACTCACCCTCTCACTATTTCCTTACCTCCACATTGCTTTAGCTCTAACTACCTACAGATAGCATGTATAATGTGGTTCCATTATGCCAATGGTTCCTCCTTCTATTACATGTCATTCTGTGATGTTCATGGTCATAGCAGGCAGCGTGAAATTCACTTGCCATGACAGCCTTAGTGTAGTCCATATGTCAGAGGGAAGCTCGATGGCCTATACCCATTGCAGAGGGGTCAATCTCTCAACCCTAATGGCACTTTGGGTCATGTGACTGCCAAGTGCTCTGGAACACTCGTTACAGCAGATAGGAGCAGGAAATGATTATCAGGAGGTCAATTTATGCAAGGGAGAGGTAGAATGACAGAGTGAGAGGTCAGAGCTCGCCCATATCTCTGGGCATTAAAGATTGACATGCAGAATCTGAGAGGGCCCTCACACTGCCTCACTCCTCGCCACACACACGCACTTCTCCATTTAAATATCTGACAGACGATGAAAGTGCAGCCATTAAAATGTCCGCCGAGCGCTTCGGCAATGAAATGGGGGAGATAAAAGAATTCCCCTGGGTAATCAACGGGGCTATGAATTAGCCGTGAGTTTTAGATGGAGGGTTAAAGGATTGAGTGCATGTTTAACTCATTTGTCGTTCATTCCTCCTGAAAACATCAGTCCAAAGAGGATGCTATAAGCAACTTTATGCTCTCAAACGTATGGCCGAAGGAGAAAGCAGAGGCCTTTGATGGCACTTGCAATCAGGAAAGTAGTGGAGGGCGTAACGCACATTTCTGTCACGTTTTTTCCCCAGTTTTCTTTTACTGAGATAGTCAGGGAGGATGACCACAACACCACAGTATCTGAGAGATACTTAAGCTACATAAAAACTAAACAGACCACCACAGAGTCAGCCCTTTTCTTCAGTACATTTTTTTCAATCAGCGTTAGACCTTTTATATGTTTATGCATAAATTTTGAGACTCTCCAGTAAAAAACAAGCCCATAGGTTGTCACTGCAAGCAGCTTATTACGACCCATAGTTACATTTTATTGTTAGGCGACCTCTGGCAGCCGTAGTAATTATGACGGGAGCACAGGAGGAAGTTAGGTGACGTAGTAAATACGGCGTGATTGAACTGAACAAATCAAACTGCAGGTGTGAGCGGCCGTGATGTTTCTCCTACATCTCAGTACGCTCCTGCACTTCACTCAAAGGAGGACATAGCTGAGGTGATAAAGACATGATCAAGATGACTTGAAGACACCTCCCTGTGGAGGTATTCTGCGGTGTTCATACTGGGTGTCAACCCAAGGACAGCTCTAGACGAGGGGGGGGTTATTCCTGCTCTTCCTGGGATCTCCCAGGAACCGATTCGGTCTCCCTCCTGCTTATTCTTGCAAATGCTTTGCTGTTTCACTTACTCTCTTTTCTAAATTGTGTCAGGTAATGAAGAAACAAAAAGTAAAATACAACAAAGATATATTTTTAAACAAGAGCTCTTCTATGATCTGTAGAAATGTCTTATGAAGGCTTTTATGCTGAAAGATATGCTTGTGGTGAGTAAATGTAAGCTGTATGTAGGTGTTTATACTGGAGCCTCTGCTTAAGTTATGATACATGATATTCCTGGGGCTAGTGCAAGGCTAATGACGAAGGAAATTACATCATTAAGGAATGATCCTGCTGTTTTCGGCTGGTAAAAGCACATACTGGTTAATATAAGAACTTCTGTATTGTGAGGACTGGAGGGAGGAGACACACAGATGAATATACAGCATAACTGGTCCCATTGAAAGGCTTTTTAGTAAGGCCTTATCATGTTTTAACACCATCTTTCTGTTGTCATGCACAGAGAAAGCCACGCTACCATCAGATAGCACTAGCTGCAAGGCAATTTAAACCAGACGTGATATCATTCGGGCGCCAAAGAATGTACACATTGTGTGCCCTGTGCAGCAGTCCCTTCATGAACATTTTGCACGGGGGAACTTGTATGGCTTAGTTGTATCAGAGCTACGAGGAAAAACAAAATTTTCTCCGTGCTGTTTACCATAAAATGAGATTAAAATTTGACTGACATGAACAGGAAACGTCTGATTCAAATATATCAGCTTTTGCAATTTGGCTGAATGTGAAGGTATTCCACACTTTGGCTGCATGGAGTAGGTCATTGTAGGGACACTTTCCACAGCCCGAGTTTGTTCTGTCGTCTACTCAATTGCTATTCAACTCAGTCCTAAAAAATCTCCTTTATGGGCAATGAGCTGCAAGGCTCTCTACAGTTATAAATAGAGATATAATTTAATTTACCAAAGTGATGGAAAATGAATGCTATTCCACGTAGTAATTGCCAGAGATGCATGATAACCACCCAGTGGAAAAAATAGGTCACTCATAAGCAAAAGTCACTGGTACCGTAGATTACACTTTACATATTTGCAAGGAAACTAAGCTTTTAAAATGCCAATAAAAAAAACGTTAGCAATGCTTCGTTGGAGGTGCTTTTGCTACAGAGGGCGGACTCTCGATTTATCAAAAGTAGTATCTAAGGTGTTGTGGAAAAGAGTACCTACTCCACACCTCCCTAATAATATTAAAATTACAAAACCCTCACATACACAGCACTTGGAGGATTTTTTTTTCCTCAGGGCTTGACTGACACATTTAGAAATAGCTAGCCATACATTTCTTACCAACTGAAGCCAGGACCTTAGTTGACCTGCATATTTTTGTTTATGATCAACAACTCGTGGTGTTTCCAAGTTTGAATTTACTACAGCTAAAATGTATGTGGCATGAAAACTCATTGATAAGGAATGCATGTGCCTTTTGAGAACCAGCAGGTATGGTGCTGAAGCTGGAGCTCGTCTCTGGGGTGGGCTGGACCGATGCTGGCTGTGGAGGATGACTGAGGTGAAGGGGTTAGGAGAGGAGCGAGCACAGCTACAAGGGCCTCTGTCCCAGGCCAGGCTGTGAGCTGCAGCCCTGTGCTGATAAGACTGTAATAGCCCTCCTTAGAGGACCCAGGGCTCCGCTCCCCTTATTAGTCATTTATCACACCTGGCAGCCTCACTGAACCATAATTACTCTTCCCTTATCCCCCCACACTGTCATGTCCATGAGAGCTAGTGGGGCAGAGGGGGAGGGAGGGAAATAGCTGTGAGAAACGGTGTTCAGAGAGTGGACTGAGAGAAGGACAGAGGAGTTGGAAGTAGAGAAAGGAGGAGGAGAAAGTGCTGGTGAAGAACAGTCATTAAAGGACACAGTGTAGACTAGACATTTGAATACTATGTGGTGCATAGAGCAGCGTAACAGAATGGCAAACGACTTTTTACACTTGATTGAGGGAGGAAAAAGCAGTGTAGGAGTAACTAACCTTTTGAAATCCCTCTTTTGATAGACCATATGCATGTAAAGATGGAAAGGAATGTAATCTCACAAATACACCCCTTGCAAACAGGCCAGTCTTTGTGCTTACAAATGAGAACCAGTTGTTCTGACCACAGCTCTCCTACTAACTGTTTGACAAGACAGGAATTAGAAGTCTACTGGCCCGTTAAGGCACAGAAACAACACTTTGTAACATTCAAGTGACAGCCATGTATACTTGGTAACACATGTTTAATCATGGGGAGCATGGTTTGAAGTTCAAAGGATTTGGAGTTACATATTTACAACACGTATTGGCCAGAAGGCAAGTGGTTGTACATAATTATTCATTCACTCTCTGTGTTTTGTTGCTCAGTAATACGGTTGCAATTAATTTCAATACTTATATCTATGCGAAGATTTATACAGAGGTTTTAGAGTAAGCCCATTCTAATTAGTGTGCTGCATTGCAGTGTGATAGAAAAAGAGTATGTTATGGAAATCATAAATGACACCTCATATCTCTGTACTGGGTTGTGGAGAACTGCCCTCCTCGTGCCAAAGGTTGTTAAACTTTGCACAACCTCTCCTCTTATGTCTGTTAAGCTAAGCTACGCTAAGCTTGTCAAGATTGCTCGCCACACTAACATTTCTTTCACGAGTGAGTTACAGGGACATTTTCTCTGCAAAGGTTCTACTTTGTTGCCACGTGCCTGGCTGTCACGAAGGCGCCCTCCTTGACACTGTAAGCAGATCCAGATGTGAGCCACATGCTTCCAATCCCAAACTGAGGTTTGCCTACTACACCCAAAACCGCCAGACCTCTGACAATTGGAATCAGGTCTCACACTCCAGTCAGTGGTGTTTCATTAGCAGACGGGTTTCACCTTTCACAACAAGACAAACGTGTAGAAAACACAAAGTCTTTCTCTGCTCTTACTCCTGAGTTTTGTTATGGAATTATTAAATAAATGTATTGTGGAATCATTCTGCTGTGGATGTTACCACAGAACAAGAAAACCCCAAAAAGAAAAGAACAAAAACAATATGTTCTTCAGTACAGGAATGACAGACAGCCATATTGATGTAGACACACAACTTAATTGTCAAGGAGGAACAGTTTGAATGCACAGACTCCCTAGCTCCCCCGTCCAATCCTGGGCACGGCTCGTATAAGAATCCTGCCAACAGTTGTGTCGTCCTTCACAGATGGGGACCACACCAGGGCTCACACAGCAAAGTCCAGATGTGTGAAAAGAGGAAGAACAGAGGGACTGCAGCAGGAGGGAGGGTAGAGAAAGTGGGAAGAGAAATGGGTATGCATGAATTTTGCTGTCATTAAAAACCCCGACAGATGTGTGACTCCCAAAGGAAAGACATCTGGGTTCTCTCTCTCCCTTTCTCACATACACACACACACACACTCACTTTTCATCAACTACGTAAGGTGAGAAAATGGAGAACGCTCTTGGCTTTTTAAGATCCGTATTGCTGCCTTCCTCCATTTTAACAGGCGTTTTATGGAGCAGCTTCCTTAATAGCCACTCACTTATAAAACAAAGCTGTAATGACATGCAAATGACTCACAGGGAAACACTGTAAAGAGGACATGATGTATGGGCCGTCTGCGCACCACACACACACGCACGCACGCACACAGAAACAGTAAAGCACAAACAACAAAAAACAGTACCTTGCATACCTCACAGATCAACCTACAGAAACTGTCCCCTTTTTTCCCTTTTGCCTCCTTTAATTACCAAATATAAATGAAATACACTGCCTGATGTTTGATACTGTGAGGGAGATTAGAATTTTGCTTGATCTTACAATAATCAATTTGACAACATTGTTGCTCAGAGCACTCATATTTATAGTTTTGAAAAAGTTGTCTGCAGGGGATGCTGTTGATTTGAGTGTAAAGCCATAAATCAAGATGCTAGAGACATTCACACAATGCACACATAAATCCATACATGCATTCAGCACAGAGTTCACAGTACAACACAGCACAACACGTGCACGTTCTGGTAAGCATAGTTATGACAGAATCTCTACATGAGAGAGACAGAGAGATCTTTGCACCAGTTTTGACCAAGCCGAAGCTACAAACGAACCAGACAAGACAGTTTCCACTCGAGCAGAATAGAGCTTTTCATCATAAAAAGGTCATTCAAAGGTCACAGTGACCTACCAGCTCCCACGTTCACAAGCAAAGTGTTGGTGTCGCTCTCTATCTTGATTTGCACAGGTGGTTTTGCTTTCAAAGCACAAATAAATCTGTATTAAAGTGACAGAATTTTACTGCAGTGTTGTTCTGAAAATCACAGGATTACACATTTTGCAGTTTGTAATTAGTCAGACGTTACACTATTACAGTATAAAAGAAATGTTCAACAGTACAACACCCTAACCCTGAATATACTGCACGATTTGAATCGAAAAATGTTCTGAATGCTATTTATTCTGAAAATTATGAATAATTTATAACTTTACTCGAAATGAAGTACAAAGTGGTTCTACCACAGACTTGTTAGCATGTGTTTACACTGACAAAACATTAAATCTGTTACGAAAAACACATACACTCTAATGCACAAGCCTATTTTACAGGGACAAACACAGAGTGTGTGTGTCTTATTACCAGTTACTCTGTTAAACACCATCCTAGATTAGGGCCTAAGTGGGACAGATGATAGGTAGGCTAGTTATGGCTTTATTGGACACATAGGAGCAGTAGCCTCCTCATCATTATGATAAAGAGGTTATCTGATGGTGAAACCCTTTTTCACTGTGGTGATAGGGAGCCAACTGTTTCTACGAGCCTGGAAAAAGGGGATCATTACCAGACTTAGCCCATTTTGAAGGGTTGTTCAAGGTGAACTGGTTTCCTCTGGCACACACAGAAACCATGAACTCAAATTTACTTAACTGATTTGCAGCAGGGCTATTTGTGCCACAGACTATTATATTTTTCAGGATAAGGGATATTTGGTTCAATTTCTGAGAAAACCAGCAGCATTAAAAAAAAGAAGTTGCATTTACTTGCGTTATCTGCATGGGGAAATCCCTGCTAATGTAAACAATCTGGCATACCCCCCCCCCCCTTCAATCTTCACATCTCTTACTTTCCCTCTCACACTGACTTCCCTCAGTTCATCCTCCCTCCTCTGTGTTGGTTCAGTCTCAAAAAGACGGTGTACGTATATGCCGCTCTCAAGCTGCCAGAGCATCTGCATCCTGACTCCAATTAGGAGAACAAACCACAGGGAGGCATACCCACCATCAGCAGTTCAAAGGTCAGCTGACAGGAAGGAAAGAAAAAAGGCAGCCAGACAGACGGCAAATACAGTAGATGCAGCGGCAGAGAAAGCCTTCTGTCTACAGTAAAACCGACTGAAATCATCAGTCAAAAATTCTCCCTCTCTCTCTCTGTCTCCTTCTCTCATGCTCTCGCTTTCACTCTGCATGTCCCTGTCACCTCTTCAGTCTGTTTCCTCTTTCCTCTCCTCTTCCTTAGTTTTGTTCTATTTATGACTTCCTCTGAAATCTCGGCATCTCTTGCACACTTATGTGGGCCATAAATCAGCCATTGAAAAGGACAGTGGACAGGAGGAGAGAGAGATGGAAAATCAGAGGGAGGCCTTCACCGTCGTCTGAGCAACCGTTTAAGGGCCCACCTGAGAGCTTTAAAACTGAAACCTGCTGGAAATATTAGGCAACACAGGCGGACAGGAGGTCCAGCAGCAAGCGGCATTAGCAAAAAAAAGTGTTGTGACAAGCCATCAGTGTCGGCTCTGCTGTGTGACGTTACACCAGAGTGTGAGCGTGTTATTAATTCTCCTCGGGAGTGATTTAATTGCTGTGTGGTTCATATAATTTCTTATCTGTATTTTTTTCTGTTCATGTGTTGCAGCAGATTTTTGACTGGTGGCTGCCTCATAGTGTGACTATGAGCTTGGCCAGAGCAGGTCAGCAGATACATGCCAGAGACTTGTATGGGACTCTGGGGTGATTCATTTTTTTGAAGTGCATTGTAAAGAGCTATGAGATCCATAAAGAGGAGAGTACGCAAGAGACAATCCCAGGATAGCGATGGTCACGACACATTTCGCAAAGCTCTGTGGTCACATATAATAACAGCTAAGCAGCATTTCTGATATTCACTGTTAAAATCACTGCAGTGGTTTTAAGAGTGATCTTAATTTTTTTTTCTGATTACAGGTGCAACCTTTTTTCTTATGTGTTTGTCTCATGTCTCAGCAGGGTCTCATCTAAACAACACAGCCCTCTTTCAAACAATACCCCGCTAATCTCAGGAAGAAAAAGAAACCCTTAAAAGAAAGAGAGGAGGGCACTGTTGTTTCATTAATATGCCCCTGAGAGTACGGTGGCAGTAGCAGAAGAATGAGAGGGGGGTTATCAGCCCTCATCTGTGAGGAAAGCTCCCCCCCCCCCTTCCCTCATCTCTCACTAGACTGTGCGTCCATCAGGCCTCATTACTCTAATGGTAGTGGCAGTGATTAAGGCTTCCTGGCTGCAGACCCCTTTGTTTGTTCGCTTGTGTTTCCCCTCCATAAAGACAGTCTTCAGGATGCCTGTGGTGCAATCCCCTCCCTCTTTTTGAGGATGCACTGCTGGCAGAACCCCTTGGACCTTGGAGTTATCACAGGGGGGTTGGGACAGGTTATCACATTTGAAGAGGAGAAAGCCAGGAACCACTCGGGTCCTGCACACACACTGATAATATGGTTAGTGAGGGTATTTAGCTGCAACAATGCACTTCTTGGTCTCTCTCCCTCCCCATGCCACTTACTATGTATACAGTATGTCTTTTCCCACTGTGTAAAGTTTCCTACGGTGCTCACACACGTACACACAGTGATTTACTGATTATGATAATTATGAAAATACCTAAATAAGATGTTTGTACAGTTCCTGAGGCACTGTCTGCAGTATAAACTGCATATTGTTGACACTCTTTCAAGTTCAGACTAGGGGCTTTGTTGCAGGTCATTCCACCCACGCTTTTCATTTCCTTTCCACACTCATTCCCAAACAATCCAATGACTAAAACAGTAACTTGGTCTTCCTACACGTTCAGGTATTTTAGCATTTTAACATGACAAGGAAACCTAGAAGGCAGTGATGCAACCGGAACCAGCGCCGTCCGACCCCATCACCATCCACTACATAAGGGAAAAGTGTAGACATTCATTGTTCTTTGTACAACATTACTAAAGCAATCCTGTCTCTGGTCTCAGTCAAGTGTGCAATGATGTAAGGCACTCTGCCTGGTCTTCTTCAGTTTCACTCAATTCAGTCCTCTTTCTGGCTGCTTCATTCATAATGGATAGCTCTTTGGGTTGCTGTCACCAAGAGTCTATCAATGCTGAAAATCCAGCTATGGACCTCTGTGACAGTAGAAGTCCCTTACAGACATAAAATCCACCTGTTGTCTTCATTATAGAGACCGACAGGTTAAAATTGTTAAAAACTTACTCTGTTTCGAAAAGAAAAGGAAACATGGATCCCTGGTGTGGGTCTGATAATTAAAAACAAGGGACAACAACTAAGTTTATTTCCATGTTTACGTGACTTTAACACAGAGTGCAGGGTGAACTGCAGTCATTGACAGGAAATGTCAGGTAGTAGAATCAGCGACCCAGACGTCAGGTGCAGTCTTGCTCAACAGGAGGCCTAAAATGTAACTGCTCATTGTGGCGTGCACATGTAGCACCTCTGGAGGGCCATCAGCTGCTAGGCGCTCAAACTTCAAAAAATGATGACCATGCAGAACAATGGCTGCCATGGGAGACCATCAAAAAACAACACGTACACAGAAAGCAAATTTTAAAAAAAGCACAATACATACACAACGACCATGTGTAAACAAAGAGGGGTATCTGTTTGTCCCACATCTGAGCTGTGAGCAGCCGAGCTCAGGACCTGTGCACAGCTGTTCTCCCTGGGCTGTCAGTCGGCTTCACCAGGCTGGGCCTGTCCCAGAGGCCTGTACTGGGAGGCCTGCACACAGTCTGACATCTGGACTACACAGGAGGGAGGGATCGCTCCTGACTTCCCAGATTTTTTTTTTTTTTTTAAACTTACTGCCTCTTTCTATCTCACTCTATCTTTATTTGTAACTCCCATTCTCTCTCTCTCTCCTCTCTTTTCTCCATCCTTCTCCAGAAGGGTCCACAGGTCACAGTCACTAGGGAAAGGATGATGAACAGCTCTACAACTGAGCCAGCTGACTCTTTAGCAGCAGGACAGTCCCCATGTTCCCTTCATCCTTTCCTCCTCCTCCTCAACACCCCTCCCACCCCCATTTTTTTCTTTTTCCTCAGTTCACCTCTCCCTCACACCAGTGTGGCAGGGCAATCGACTGAGGGCGCTGGGTAACACTCTACATGTGTGCACAATTTCAACTGCAAAAATTATCATCAAGTCTACTCAGACGTATAGCTTTGTGTATTTGTCTTTTCTGGATAATACAGTTGATATAAATCAAACTAATTTTTTATCATATTGAGATGAAGCACATTGGAACAGAACTTAAGAGCAATAGAGGAGGCAAAGTAGAGCTTAATGATATGCAGAACTTTGTCCTTTATTGACCTCTTTGTAAAGGTGCACAGTCCTCTGCCTATATCTTGGCTTCACCTAATGAGCTCAGCATCACTGGCTACACTGACTTTGTTTTCACTCTTATAAGAGACAGAACTTATGCTTAAGCCTCTGAAATGCTTTAAAGAGCTGCCATAACCTTCTGTTATTCTTCTAGTTCTTTGTTCTTGTCTCTTGCTTGATAAGGCATGCCAGCCGCCAAGGTCATGGAGACAGGAGAGAAGAGAAGAAGGGGGGCTGGGGGTATTTCTCTGGTGTAAATGAATAGTTCTATCTCTCTCTAGATGAAGAGGAAGAACCTCATCAAAATGTTGTCTCTTCCCTTCACAAAACGAGACCACATTCAAGTCAGATGAATGAGAATTGTCAAGCGCAAAATCATAATTACAAGCCCACATATTCCCTCGAGCACTGGGGAACGACTTTATCAGGCACCCATTGGTCTGTTCTTGTGTGTTAGCTAGGGGAGGATCCTCTAAGCCCTTCTCTTGTCTGCAATCTGCAATTGTTGTATTCCAAGGGGGGTATCAGGGCTGAAAGGACCGAATATAACAAACCTAATTATCATGCCTTAATTAGTATCAGGGGTAAACCTCGGTGGGACACCTGCAGACTTAATTTATATCCTGACAAGCCAGGAACAAGTGTTAATGTGCCGTATTTATGATAATGCCCCAAAGTGTGCAGGAGGAGCAGGAGGAAGCTCACCTCAACTCTTCCAGAACAATGTGAGAGGCAGGTAATTACAGGGAAAGGGTCTGAAGTGCTCAGGGATCAGCTCAGTCCCAATGTTGATACACAGCAATAAAATAAGAGCACATTCTGTCTATTGCATAGACACGACTTTAACTTGGTCCAAAGTTGTTTGTATGGTGGAAGATTTAGAAAATATCAAACACCGAGCCTCTTAGGTTTTCATAATTCATTTTGGGCTCACTGAAAACAAATTAGATAAAAAGGTAGAGAAGTATGAAGATTAAAAAAAAAAAATACAATGTGATATTATGTCCATCTGTCTAAATTGTGTTATGCAATTATAAAGGCCCCACATAATCAAACAGTTCAGTTGAGAAATGCTGGCCTTCACAGAAAATCTGCTACCACAAATAAATGGGACAATTGTTGTCCTATTAGTCAAAAATAGATGTGCCGTTTGTCTGTTTTGCTACCACAAGCATACCTTTGCGATCGAAAAAATAGGTTAGCAGGGCGAGGAAGAAACCTGGAAAATTGTGCATGTTGTGTATAGTGGCTCTGTACACTGCTGTAAACCACTGCAGACTTCCGCCAGGCCTTGTCAAGCGTCTCTGCAAAGAGGACATATTACCACCGATCAATTATAGAGGTCATGCAGAATTATGTTGAAACACACTATTACTATCACACAAAAGCATCATGAGAACAGTTTAAAATGGGTTTTTTTAAAATAATTCATGATGCTGTAGTGAAAAAAAAAACAAAACATGATAAGATGAAAATGAACTTCTCTTTCGTGTTTTCTTCTGACACTCAATTCAGAAGGAACAACATTATAGTCTGAAAGTTACATAAAACCTTTTATCATTCAAATAACAACTAAGAAAACTTCAACACCACATGTGAAACTGATGCATATGCCACTTACACCCTCGCTTATACATGGGATTTGACACGTATCTAAAAAAAAGAGTTTTGACTCATGTTAAAAATTGCGTGTATGCAGACTTTGAAGTCAGCCATGTGTGGGATACGGAAGTGTGTGAGTAGCACTGGGGTAGTGCAATAATTATTCATCTTTATTCTTATAATTTCTTGTAGGAAGGCAGGAAGAGGAAGATGTCGCCCTTCAATATGTTAAGTGCAGCGTGGTGCTTCCCCTCTAACATGTTGTATGTCACCTCTTTAGTAAGAAAAGGGAGATTTTCCTTCTTCTCATCGTAACGCGTTTACGTTATCAGTTTGTCTTCATCACGTTTTAAGAAGCGTGGGCTGCCGATGTTTCACCCTTTCACTGGACCACATTAAAGGAAGTTGTATAATGCTGTTTTACGTGCCATGGGGTTGACCTACTTTTCAGCTGTTTGTTTTGAGATCCAAACTATAAATCAGTCAATGCAGGAAATAAATATAAAAATGATTCAGTGTATGTGGAAATAATAAAAATCACTTTCATTATGAGTCATTATGATCAGTGTGTAATGATGTATAATGGTGCATAATGACTATTTTGACATGAAGTGACATCTTTCTTGTTTCATGTAACCCTTAAAGGCGCCAAAAATTAAACTCGCCAGCAACAATTATCTTTCTTTATGTCTGCTCCTAAATCATTTGAGCCTACTGTCTTTAGTCCCATTTTTGAAAAAGGTACGAATAAAATGTATCTATACACAAAAACAGACTCTTTCTGGACATTGTGGTTATTTGTACTAAAGCAATAGGAAATTCTTAGTCCTAACAAAGTTGTACATCAGGTATTAGCTGTCCTAGCTCAAAGTTGGTGTCTCTTTTCTGGGCAGGAAAATAGATGCCCTGGAACTCTAGATGATCCATCATTCACTGAAAGCAGAGGTCATCAGAGAGATGATCGCAACTAAGTGTGTGTGGTGTGGTATGGCTGTGCATGTGTGTGGGATTTGTGTGTGCGAAGTAAAGGAAAGAGGGGGCAGGGGCGGGGGTGTTTGTGAATGTGATTTTGCTTTCCATGCTGCGGAAAGACTAATGTTTTTCTAAGAATCTAAATCACCAAAACCCCAAACCAGGGTTTGGCTTTCAGATGTAAGATTGTTTTGTGGGTAATTATGTAATTTATGTAATTTACAGGTGGTATTTGTTCGTTAAACCCAGTCTATATTTCGAAGAGCCAAAATCAATTAACTTGAATTACTGCACTGAGCACTGTAATAGTGCAGGTAATGAAACAATTGTGAATCATAATGAATGTGTTCTCAAAAGATTTATGTGTTTCATGTTTGACTGACTGCTTTCATCGAACAGCCACAGACTGACGAAACGTGCCTTCTGTCAGTGGCTTTTAAGGACGAATTGTAATTCAGTCATGTAGTTTTATTAAAATCAGCAACACTAAATCATCTTTCACTCTTCTTCTTTTTCCATAAGCCTCTTCACTTGCAGACTGTGCATTTCAAGGTTGGGGGGTAATCAATTTCATCAACTTTATTGATTATGCCCATATTAGACCCATTAAAAAAAAAAAAAAATCAAAAACAAATATCAAATTTCTTAAGGTTTAGTGCTAGTGCTCACAGGTTATTTTGGCTTCAGTTACTACAATTTAAATTATGAGTCAGTAATGTAACCCTCAGTGACGCTTGATGCTGTAATGTAGCACTTACACTTACAGGAGACTGAGGTTGCACTTACTGTAATCACTGAGGCCACACCTCTGTTCACAGCCGCAGCCGTTCGGAGAGGACAAATTCTCGTCAATAACACGGAAAATGAGCGGAAGTGTGATTCTTGCACAATTTCATCAAGCTGGCATCTATAGTTTGATTTTCGTCACAGGGGAAATTTGGTATGTGGTCCACTGGGCTTTTATTTTTCCTCTTGTCAAAGTTTTTTTTTCTCCTTTCCCATTTTGTGGAGCTGATTGAGTGTGAAGTCAACAACAGTAATCTGTGAGTGCCAATATTGAAAGTTTACTGGTTTGACTGTAGACAACAGCCAACTTTGTTCGGCTGTTTGGTTTGAGGTTGTTTAGAGCCAAAGGTGTTGCTACATGAGATTACACTTCCTGTAACCTTCCATGCACCGTCTTTGCGGAGCAGAAGAATTTATGCCAGTATCAAGTATTGACAGGTAGCTGTGAGGCCTGGCCCCGCGAGCTCTTTGGCCAGATTGTGAGCAGCAGAAAAGCTGGATTGAGTAATCAGGCTGTTGGCAGGCAGACAGAAGCCCTCCAGTCGAGCTGAACTGCTTTAAAAGCCCTATCTGCTGTTGTTCCCCTCTGCGCTGGCAGCTTATCACCCAGACAGATTTCAGGGGCCTTGAACCGTGCAGAGAGTCCATCCACGTGTGAGAAAGCCCAGGCTCTCCCTCAGACAATATGACCCCCAGCCTCGGAGAGATGGAGATAACTCCCCAGCCCACGTCACTGTGAGAAAAACAAAACCTCACCATCTCCACAGCTTCTCTAAGTGTCATCCACATGTCTTGAAGAGGGAGAGAAGACTGTCTCTCCAAACACAAGTGGGGAAGTTTAAAGTCTCTGCCTGGGGCTGTTAGAGATGATCCCTCAGGGAACGGCGCCAAGATCATGATCACTCCTCCACATGACTGGTTCCATGTCAATAGGGTGCACACACACAAACACTCATAGAATTTTTCTCTCTGTCACTCCTACGCTTTCACTCGATCGCGCGCACGCGCGCACACGCGCACACACAGTCAACATACATGTACTCTCAACACCTGCCCTCTGAAGGTGCTCTCATTTAATTTCAACATTAATTATTGACTCTGAGTTTAATTTGAAAGGCAGACACAGCGTAAGCCAGGGGACACTGCTTTAAATAATGTATACAGCCCATTCTGAGGTAATCATATTGTCATTGATTAATATACATTGGTGCTGTGGAGCATACCTGATGTGTGTGGGAGCCAAGCACCGGGTATGATAAAACTTGGCACAGAGAGCCGTGTCAGGCCAGGAGCATCTCTTGGGCCCCGTCCTCCTTGTCTGATGTTTCAATCACAGCTTAGGAGCTGTGATGCATGGAGGCATACACTATCAACTGACTGGATAACATGAGGAGCCCCAGAGAATCACTACAGCCAGAGAGAGACAGAGAAGGAAGAGGTTATAGAGAGAGGAAGAAAAGAGAAATGCAGTCAGGCATAGAGAGGTAGACAAAAAAAATGAAAGGCGGAAATGTGGTGAGAATAAACCAATTACATATTAATATTTAAGATAGAATTTAATTTCCAAACATAATTCCTTTGAGACTACAGCGGCTATTAAAAACCACCGTGCCCATTAGGCAGACAGCTTTGGAGTGATTTGGAGTTCGATACTGTAAATACCAGGATGAGTTGCATCAAGTATCCCATGCTTAGGCTGAGGGACTGGGATTGGGGTGGTAATGAATTCCCACTCTCTCACACTTGTGTTGACACCCAGATGCAGATGGCATGTCACCCTAAGTTTAGTTTAGACAAAAACAGATCTGCCCAGAGAGGAGCGAGAAGCCGCGGCTGCTCCCCACGATGAAAAATTCATATACCGTTGTTACCTCGACGCCATTCTGAGAGCACAGAGTTCAAAAACATGAACCAATTACAGTCTAAAACTCAGCTGTCTGGACACAACACATGCATTTTGATAGACGTAAACTTAGACACACTCAAACCAATAAAAAGTCATGCTACACTTTCTTTCTCTATCACACATGCACACGCGCGCACACACACACACACACACACACACACACACTCTATCGGATAGATAAACAAATCCTGTCCAAGACTCTCCTCCTTCAGGAGATTGTGAAAGCTTTGGCAAGCTTGAGTGAATATGTTGTTTTTGTTAATACATAAAGATTAGGGAAACAGTCTCTAGGCTCCTTTCTCATTCTCTTTCTCTCTCTCTCTCTCTCCCTCTCTCCCTCTCTCTCACCCCCCTCTCCTTTCATCCTCCCCCACCTTCTCTCTGAGTCTGGCAGGAGAGGTGGTCTTGTCAGACAGCTTCTCTCCCACGTACCGTGGAGCTCTGAGAGGTGTGGAGCAAACAGGCTGAATGTTGGGAGGCTTCTGTCTCTCTTTCTTAAAACCTTTTGGCTGCTGGAAAATACTCTCTGACAGCAGGCCTATGTGTTCTGCTGTATGTTTGACAGGAGAGGAAGAACAGCCTGCACCAGATACAAAATAGAACCACAGGCAGATGCTTAGCCAATCTAAGAAAGCCTCATGGGTTGAGTAAGAAACAATATTCTTCAACTGAAGAGGGACAGTCAGTTGTATGTGGTTTATTCATGACTGTTTACGGGGCTTTTTCTGTTTCCCAACCCCAGTGATATGACACTGAGTAAGTAATGGGGAAATGCTGACCTAACCGAAGGGGTTGGTTAAAACAGCGCTCTCTTATCTCTAGCTTGTGGTATTGCTGGCGTGGATGTAGGTGTTTTGATGGAGCATCTAAATGTAGAGCATCAGAGAGGAGGCCTTATTTTTCTTCATCAGATATATTGGCGAGAGACATAGCAACTGGGACAAGTGCAGACAAGGACTGCACTTCTGACTCAGAAGACATGAAACAAAAACTCACAAGAGAGAGAACGAGCATCAAATGCTCGATAACTTCCAGAAACTTAAAATGTTTTTCATACAGAGTCGCACAGACAGAACATTACCAATTCAATCAGTAGGGAAAATTGCTCATGGATGGTTAAAACAATGCCGTTATCTCCACCTGCAAGTGAAGTCAGACTTCATAAAAAGCATCAGTGTGCAACTGTACCCCTAAGTCTTCCAACCACACTCTTCCTCTAATTTTCATCTCTCAACAGGCCTATGAGCCACTCCAGCCAGCCCCTAAAGGAAAGCTTTTTATCATCCAAAGTGAGGAGGAGAGAAAGGCCAAATCACATCAGAGGCAACACCAGCTGCACATAAAGAAGTTCTCCACTGAACAATGGATCTGCCATGAGCACCACCTCTGTCTCCCAGCTGAGCCACGCAGTCAGGGCTTAACCAATCATTGGGGTCAGAGCAGCCGCATGGATGACCAAAGTGCAGCCACCATAATCTAATTGTCATTGTATTGCCTTCAAATGTAAAAGGCATATCTTTTCAGTATCATGAAGGGATTGGAGTGTAGATGAATAGGTCTGAGGCTTGTGTAGGCGACTTTAAACTGATTTAAAGGAGTCTAGTATAGTATTAAGATGCACTTTGGAGTAGTGGTGTCATTCAGGCTTCACAATAGAGCTCTGTCAGAATGATGCACCAGAGTAATCAAAGGCCGATATCTCCATCTAATCCAAATTCAACAGCAGCTTTAAACAAACTGAGGCAATGCCAAGAATATGCCTGCAAGTTGAAGAGGTCTGATTCAAAATATGAATCTATTAAAAGAGTTAAAGCTTAAATGAATGATTGTTATTGTAAAACAATTTTGTTCTTATCATTTTTATTTACACCATTTTAAAGAGGATAACAAAATGTAGAAATCCTGAAAACACAACGGACGACAGACAAAAAGAACAAGGGAAGTATCTAAGTGAATCTCAGGTCATGAGTCAAGGTCATGTGAGGAAAACGACGTCTGTGTCTCCGGCTCTCTCCTTCCCCTTTGTCCCTGTTAAGCAGGTTAGTTTTATTCAGCATGATATATATATTAAACCTCCTTCATGATTAAATAGGAAAAGACATTCCAACACGATGGCTTGTTAAACCATCCAGATTAATTAAATGTTCCAGTACATTTTAATCTTTTTGATGAAAGTCAAAGTGTGTTTTCTTGTGTAGTGGAGTATTGTATACAGTACAAACCTTTTGCAATGCATAATCATTATGAGTCCTCTAGTGATTTTTTTGGACTGCTGGACACTCCATCCATACAAAGGGATACACCCATTGGTTTTCCTTCATGGCCCTTTTATTTATGCAGATGGATATTGTCTTATTTACAAGTCAGTAAAGTGCAGTCACATCTCGTGCAACGGTGTCAGACTACTCTCATATCTCTTAGAAATATGTGCACAAACACACACACACACACAAATATATATATATATATATAACACTGCACAACAGTGATGCCAGCATCCATCTGCACTTAGCCGCAGCCTCCTCCTTCATTAGCCAATGGCACCTTTAGCTTATGGTCAGAGCTGCAGCAGTGTCTATAGTGTAATGAAATTTACGAAGAAGACCCACTTGGTATGCCAGCGATGCGGCAGCAGGTCCCCACGCTCAGTGAAAACCACACGCTCGCTTTTATAGATTGCATAATGGCTTGCATGAAAATGGTTTCACACTAACATAAATCAAATGTCAAAATACAACCGGAGCAAGACAATTCCCCATGGTGCACACATGGACACACACACTCACACACACAATGGAGCACACACATACACAAACTGCAGATACACATGCTCAAAACAGTCAGCCGTCCAAACAGCTCACAGTCCTGCTTATGCAGATACATGTAGTGCTTAATAGCATACATAATAATTTATTAAGAAATGTTAAATATTCATCAATATTAAATTAATCATTTATAGCAGATCTTTAAATAAGAGAGTGTCCTTGAAGTTTTAGATGTGAGGAGTGTCTTTAGCAAAGAGGCAATCCCCTGTGGACATTTTAAATCTCTGATGTACAACACTTGGGCTGCTATTGTATAATGACTACTCTACTTTGATATTGTCTTACAGAGACAAAAAACACACACACATTCACAGAAGCATAGAACAAATGTCACTGTAAAAGTCATTAATTGTTAGTGCCATAATTAATGTTATACCGATGTCTAGGAAATGGGAAATACTGCTGCTGGAAAGCTGAGGGGCAGAAAAAGGACGAGAAAACTGGGCATAAAACTGTGAAACTGTAACGGAGCGTCCATGAAACAAAAGCCTAAGCCTAACCCTCGTCTTATACTTGAAGACTTAAAGGGACAGTTCAGTTTTATTTTGAAGTGGGGTTGTATGAGGTGCAAGTGGCCTCTAAATATAATATCTGCAGTAGAAAGGTCTCTGCTCTCCCCCACTGAGGAGTACTGAAGTAGATCGTGCTGCACCAAGACACAGGAAGCGAATGGTTGTGAATGGGGGACGATTAATCAGTATATTTTCGCCACCTACCAGAAGTCCCGTCTCAAAATAATACACCAGTTCAAGAGTACGATATATATAGAAAAAACTTACAATGCATCAGCTGGTTGAAAAAAGGCAGTTTATCTGGAACTAACCAACTCACTCAGTATTCCTCCGCGCAGGCAGGCTCCGAGACACGATGGATCAATTCGCCATCAGCTGTTTCGGTATTTCTCTGCGCAGGCAGGCGGAGGAACACCAGATAAACAAACTTTTTTTTCCGACCAGCTGATGCATTGTAAATTTTTTCTTTATATCCTACTCTTCAGTTGGTGTATTATTTTGAGATGGGACTTCTCAGGAGCAGAGACTTTTCAACTGTAGATATTATACTTAGTGGCCATTTGTACCTCATACAACCCCACTTCAAAAAAACTGAACTATCCCTTAGTCAAGATAACAGCAGTGCCAAATGACTAAACACACATGTGCAATATGCTGGAAGACAATGCAAATAACATGATCAATGTATCCTTATCAATAACACTAGCAGAGTGTGTTTAACTACACACAACTTGCAAGAATTAAGTCATCACATGCTATACAACTGTGGCCATGAAGTCAGAAGAGGGGAAGGACGCGGCTCCATGCCAGGGCACACCGGCTGGTGAGACTGCATGGGACACACTGTAACACAGCAGCTCAGTGCCAAGCACACCTGTGCCCACATAGGCTCCACACTCTCCAGGGCACGCCGAGGTCACCCAGATACTCTGCCAGCCACACCTGTCCTTCTCCTCATCCTCTCACCCTCCTATGGATCCTTGTGGGAAAACCTTCCCTTCCCAGATGGAGCAACATACAGGATACATTGCATGATCGGCCAGTCGGTGAAGGGCAGACGATGTAAAGAACAATCTTCACACAGTCAGTGTGAGAGGAGAGGGATTTTCTACTCTAATTCCTGAGCATATAGAGTGCTGGTATTCCCTCTCATTCTTTACATACCGCTCTCTTATCAGTTCAGCTAGTGCCCTCAGGCAGCGAAGCAGCGAGTCGGGTCGCCCCATCAGTATGGGTAAAAGCAAAGTTCAGTACAGGGTTAGGCAAAAAGGCGGCTTATAAAAGATTATACTGCCATGATACCAAATAATCAGGAGCTAATTCATTGTGTGGCCCTCTCTCATCGCTCTCTAAGCCTCCTTATTAGGGGGCTTATATCTACATTTGCAGCTGATGAGGGTGCTTCTCCTCTCTTAAATTTAAACAGTGCATACCAGATGGAGACAGCACACTAATATTAGATTTGGCCCTCACTTCCCCACTATTTGTAAGAGTTGTGGATGATAGAGTCAGATATATGTGCTAAATCCAGCGCCTAAAGGAATGAAAGGATTTTTTGTGTGTGTGTGTGTAAAATGCACAGAGATCTGAGTGTTTCATCTAGATCTGATTATTTTATTGATAAGAGCTGGTGGGTGGCAGGTCCTCAGATAGGCAGGCTTAGCCCGGATTCATATCCCTGCTGCAAATCCTTCCTCTCAGAACAGGTCATATACATTTTAAGTTTCTAATTTATCTGCAGCAGCCAAAATGTCCAAGTATTTTTCCACTGTACATGCTTAATATATTTTGAAAAAAAAAATGATGGAGACTAATGGATGGAGGTGCATTTTTACAAATCAAAAAACTGTCTAGCGCTAATTAGTTCTTTTATCATCCAAATGACAAATTTTGAATTGTGTGCTGGTGAATTTCATTAGAGCCATACATGCATATATCGTAGCAGCAGGAACACCCTCATCTATGGAGCCCAGGCTTCACCATAAATCAGGCTAAATTCCCTAGAAAGAAGAATGCAGGAGGACACTGCGCCCAGCACTAAAATAGTATCACCCAGGGCTACTTCTGATTGAATGTTTTATCACAGACAATCCTGAGTGGCGGAAAAAAAGAAACTAATTCATTCATCCTGCTCAAGTAAAGAACTGTAACAACCATGTAATTCCTCTGAGATTTTGCCGTTTCGGAGCACTTTGATTTGTCATGTTACTCATGTCTTTTCATCCTTCTTTCTTCCTGCACTCGGCTCTATACTCGGGTATCCTGTGCTGTAATTCAGCTTTTTATAACCCCCTCGCTCATTCACCTATTGAGTATCTGCCACTGTAGTACCAGGGCCACATGAGTTCATCACTCCACCTCAGTAAAAGGATACAATAAGTATGTGTCCAGGGCAGCTTAGGAAGGGCACGGATATCCATCAGCAAGTACATATGATGGATCACGATGGTGTCTGGGATGAATAGACATGCTACACAAAATACAGTGAGGCCAAAACGGGCGGGAATATACATTACATCCATTTAATCATCCGCGCGTGTTAGGAAGGCAGGCGGGTCTTGCTTTCTCTATTCCTGCCGCCTTCAAAAGCTTTGCGTAGATTGATTATGTACGGAGAAGCAGTGAGCATAGCTGCAAAACACCTGCCAGGAGGAGGAGGCAGTAAGCTTTTTCACTGGTACACAAAAAAACCTGCAGGAAGAAAGAATGGATGACTGCTTAGCTACCCAGATAAATAGCTCTGAGTATGCAGAGTACTGATGGAAATCTAACTCCGGAGCGCAGCGAAACAAAAAGCCACGCGTCCAAGTCCAAATGCGTTGCCTCGTTTAGGCCACTTGTGGAATGCCGAGCAGAAACTGACAGAGACGGCTCGCTAATCCTTCAAAAACACTGGAAGCAAAAATTCATCAGAGGACTGAGGTGAAATGTCAGAGGATATCAGAGTTTTCACAGCTGCACGTTAGAGGATCCTGAATTACTACCCTGTAAAAGGAAGCAGGTCATTAAGAATGAATACCAAAACATGGAAAAAATGATAAGCTGTTCGCTGGGTTCAAAACCTCATCATGATCTCTGAGCACGTATCTGTCTTGATGCCCTAGGCCTTATTTAACCTCGGAGTTAAAATACTCTCAGCCTTTTACACCCACATGAAACTGGGCCATTAAGGTCATCCTGGATAAATGTATTCATGAAATGTGATCTGCATGAATGGAAAAAAAAAAAAGAGCTGTGAGACAGCCCTGCCAGAGACGTCTCTGCAGTGATGATGTGATTGATGATGATTAGAGATCTTGTCTTCCATCGATTTTACAGGACATGTCATCTGCATTTCATTTACAGAACGAGGAGCTGCTCCTAGTACTAAAATGTAAACATGTCTCTTGTCTTTAATTCAAAAATCGCTGCGCTTTGTGTCGAGCCTTTAACACAACAGTGTGTGTTTTTACCCGACAGAAAGCTTTAGTATCAACTCAACTGCTCTTTGTCTAAAGCTGAGATTCTGAAGGACTTAAGCCTCACTTAAAGATGAAGGGAGAGGCAGCAGAGAGAGCGAAAAACAAGGCGTCACGAAGAGGAGAAAGCAGGGAGACATTTTGTAACACTTTCGATAAAGGAGACCACAGCTTCTTTTATGTTTCTTTTATGAGAGGATAAAGACACAGGGAGCAGTCGGTTTTCCGATATACATGGAGAGGTTGAACTGCTCTTTCATCCAGATTCCATGACACTCATAAATATAGATAAGAAACATGCTAATCAAATACCTGCAGACATTTTTTTGTTGTTTTTCTTAAATCTCTTGCAGGAAAATACAGTGTGGGGCGTGTACTTGACCTGTTAAAAGATAAGTGTAATTGGTGGTAGCAGCTCATAGTCTAAATGTGCTGATGGGTAATTCATTACAAAACCTATTAACTGTAGTCTTTTCTTTAAAATCTTCTTTCAAAATCAAAGTACACCACGCTTCCTTTCTAATCTCCTCAGCTGAGGGTCTTGTGAGTGGCATAGCAGCGCGCTGTCTCTCACAGCCGGACAAGGGAGCACCTCTCACCTCTGTCTCATCTGGGAAGCCCTGGGGTCGGGCTGAGGGAAGAAAGAAGGCTGAAGGCAAGGCCAGATGAAAAACGAGGGTGTCACAGCATTGTTGCAAGGTTAGCACACCCACTAATGGAGCTGTGCTGGGGCAGGGCGCCCTGAGGATCGACCCCACCAAGGGGGGCATGTACAAGCCCAAGATAAACTACTGTAGGGGGCATGGCACTGCCCCAAGCCCCTCTACTGCCCGCTAAGCACTCACACACACACACTCACACTCTCTCTCACACACACACAGCCCCACCATAGGCTAAAGACACCCTCTCAACATTTATAGCTGACCAGAAGATACAATACTGAGAGATACTCCTGCTCCCCAGAAGGCAGTGTTTGACATAGCACTATTCACTGTTTATAAAAAGCTGAGTAACACTATAACTTTACTCTGATAGGCCGGGGTTAGAGGGGGGCACTCATTTCATCATTTCAGACGTCCTCACTTTGTGCTTCTCTTTTCTCAAATGACGGCATTTATTGGCAGATGTCTTTGACAGTAGAGATGTTATTATTTTTCTTTTAGTCCATGGCAGTGATAACTGCTATCCAACTCAAACCAATCCCTTCCCACAAAAAGTAAACATCTCACGCAAAAAGGGAAAAGAAAATTGAATGAACAGATCTTGAGCCCGAGTGTAAGGGGACCACTCTGTGGTTCATGTTTCAGTGTAATCTGCCAAGCCGTGCTGCTCTCCAGACTGTTCATGTAGACTACATGGAAACATGCTTGTCTTGTGTCTTGCGTCTTTTCAGCTGCGTAGATGATTTTAACACAGCCAGGTAAATCCTGATTATCCCAAGAGCTCAGAGGGCACCGCAGACAGCCAAGAGAAAAATGAGAGAAAGTAAAGAATGAGACATATGGCTGACATGCTCCTGCTGTGCGGGGTTGCACCGCTGAGCGGTCAAGGGTGGGGAGTTTCAGACAGAGGGGACATAAAGAATGACATACCCTGGAAGATCTCTCACTCACATGGGACTCTGAGTTGACAAAGAAGGTTCTGTTTGGCAGAATGGCAGCTATATTAATGACCAGTTTATCACTGTTTGTCAGGGGAGGGAAAGAGGAAAAGATGGGAAGAAGGAAAACGTTTCCCAGCAGGCCTTTAAGGAGACTGACTTCCCGCCAGGAGAGGAGAGGAATGCTGACATCTTCCTGTTGGCTGCTCACAGGCACTTTTGATTGGTCAAGAGGGGATACAGATAGGTCAGTAAGCCATGCTTTGATTGGGCAGAAGGAATGTGGAGAGGTCAACGTGGGTCCGGTCAATGTCAGGTCTAGGGTGAATGTTTATGTGAGAGTGAAAAACCTTCCAGTGGTGTAAATGAGGGAAGAAGTGTGGCAGAGAAAAGAAAAACCTAAATGGATTATTGAGTCTGCATTAGTGAATACATTTTTAAAAGTGCAAACCAAAGGAGAGGAGGCATCAGTCAGAACTTTATCCTGCTGAATGGGGTGAAAAAAAAAAGACAGTGAAGTTTTGTGTGTCTCCCTCTTGAGCTATGACATCACTGCTGCTAATCAAAGCAATGTTTCTCAACTGCATCAGACAATATCTTAAAAAGAGAGTGGGTGTCAATGTCTGTCTGTGCCTGTGTGCGATCTTTCTGTCTCTGTGTCTGACAGTGTGAGATGGGAGGTGAAATGGGTTGTTATAGGCAGTGCTGAGCCCGCCTAGAATCCAGCAGAGAAAGGCCTGTCCAACAAGCTTCACCAAAGCCTCTGTCGCTGATCTAACAAAGCCCCTCTTATTCAGGGCAGCAGACAGAGGCCCACAGGGAGAAAACCTCAAAGACTTTAACAACACCTCAAACCCCAGCCTCAATGACGGCTTGTTTCTTTCATTATGGAGCTCAAACGGGGGCTCTGTGGGTGCCAGTGTGGGCATGCCCGTATTAAAGAGAAAATAAGCCTCTGCCCACACATTATCGCTCACATGGCACCGACACCCACAGGCATTATTGCATGGAATTTTCCAGTACCAGCATCTCATCATCCAGCGTAATATGTTTCCATGTGCGGTGGCAATTAAAGTACCCAAACACAGAAGCAGTAACAGGAGCCACATTGGCTCCTGTGTGCAGAGGCCACCGTGTTTCTCCAGTCCTGCGAAAACCATAGAGCATAGTAGATACCTTACATGAAAAGCTGTGATACTGAATAACACATGGTACATGCACTGATGCGGTAGACTGACAGACACCACTGATAACATCACTTGGATTAATCATAATGCTGGTCTTAATCATACAGAAAAAAAAAATCAGCACTAGAAGAACAGAAAGCATTTTTTCTAGTCTAAGTGTTTGCTTCTCTGTCAACTTTTAACAGTTTCCCTCTATTTTCCCTGTGTAAATGGACCCATGTGAGACAGCTACTTTACTGAATTATTGAGGCTTGCCCACATGTGCAGCCAAAGCATCCCTGTCAATAAAAAGGACAAATTTTAGACACTTGAACCAAAAGTAAGAATCACTCTGCCTGTCATGTGTTTGGGTCAGACTCTTAGCGGTGTGTTGAAGAGCCAGAGTGAGGAATACTGAGTGAGTTGGTTAGTTCCAGATAAACTGCTTTTTTCAACCAGTTGACTGTAAAAAAAACTGTATATAGGGTACACTTAAACAGGTGTATTATTTTGAGATGGGACTTCTTGTAGGCAGTGAAAATACGCTGTTAGTTTGGGTCCTTTCACAGCCATTTATCTCCTGTATCTCTGTCCAGTACTATCTGTTGGTATGGCTAACTGGGGAAGAGCAGAGAGCTGTCTCGTACTTCAGATATTACACTTAGGAGCCATTTGTACCTCATTCAACCCCACTTCAAAAAAACTGATCTATCCCTTTAAAGTGTTTAATCAACTCATCACTGGAGCATCAACACTGCTTCCCGCCTACATCTCTACAAAACTACTAAACTCTTTACTTGAGTTCATCTTTGATAATGGTCATCATTCATTTGATTTCATTTCATTTCATTTTGAATAAGTCTGATATTAATTTTAGAATAACACAGAACTTTATATTATACATAATGTACATATCATAGGTTTAGACTACTGGCTTTCAGTTATGACTAAGTAGTACGCATTTAGCCTCTACTTTCTCTTTTGATACCAACTAATTGATACAAAGGTCAAAAATTATTAATATGTTTCCATGTCTTCGAAATGTCAAATATGGCATATATATAATTATGACTATCATAATTTTTTCTGAGAAAAATGTGTTTCACAGTTAAACTACAGTAGATGACGTACAACACAGCTGCAGTATGGCCCAGCTTTATGCAGGCAAGTGGGGAAAGAAAAAAAAAATCCCACTACTAAAAAGCAAAGAAATCCCACACAATCAAGTCAAATATCTGATATTTTATCCCCAAAATATTAAGAGCTGCCAGATATTTAAAACAGTCCCTGTGGAAGACTGTCAGAGGAATAGCCATTGCAGTCACAGTATTTATTCTGATTCTATTCCACATGTCCATGTCTGCTCCAACTGGCCTTCCTGCCCATTACATTTGGATGTAATTTTGGACCATCAGTACTCAAGAATAAGCTCTTATAAAGAAACCAGTGTTTTTCCATTCATCCTCTACATCTGATTTTCTTCTCTGTGCTTCTCCCTTAGTTCCTTTATGATTAGTGGCACAGTTTTTAAACAGTTTCATTATCCCTCTAAGAGAGTTCATTGAACACGCTCCATGTATAGCCATAAAAAACAGGACTGTGCGTAATATTTATGCTTGTTGTCAACTAGTTTACTTAGATTAGAAAAACCAAACACATGCGGTGCACGCAGAACAGTTTTCCAGCAACCTTCACCAAGATTGCATATGAAAAACGCCCACAAGACCACAATAGGACACATTCACTTCCGCTTTCTTCAAAGCGTTGCTATTCCGATAATCTTTCCACCCACCTGATAACTCATAAGCAATGAGCCTTACCAAGCTGACAGCACTGAACTCCTACTGCTCTTTGAAACTGCGCAGGTTCAGTCACTCTGCACCTCACCTGTCAATCTCTGACCCCTTCATACACTGATGGTATTGTGGTGTTTAATCATAGTGAGAGACATTAGATAAGCTGAGGTTACATGGACTAAAATATTGTGCAGAGGCCTCCAGAGGAGGAGTCTCATCAATAAGTTTTCAAGGGGTTGGGGGTTGGGGTGGCCAAGTGCAGTATAGGGGGCTGAAGCTAGCAAAAGGCTATCTGGTGTTATGGTTTTGAGGGACAGTGGGAAAAGTGTTTGGGGACAGTGGGGTTAATAGTCCAGGGAAGACAGGCCTGGCACCAGCATGTTATAATAATACACTTGGCAGCTAGAATGGTGTCAACCCCTTAATTCCCCCCGGGGAGAGAAGGACACAGCCTAATCTGTATTCAGTCCTGACATTGTCCACATCTGATATGGAACATTAGCCCTTAACTCTCTCTATAGACTAGTGTCCTTCGGTTTATATTACTTTATGTTAATAGAGAGAGAAAACTCCATGTGCTGTCGTTTGTCATTGTTAGCAGGGGTGCTCCCTGAGCCTGTTTGAAATGCATTTGTTTAGAAGAGAAAAAGGGGGAAGGTAAACCTGACTGCTCGTGGAACCTCGTCGTTTCTCCATCTCTATTGATCTTTGATCCAACCAATGGCCCCCTTTCCTCTCTTTGTCCTGTCTTCTGCACTCCCTGTTCAACATCTATCTTCCCTTCCTCTGCTGTACAAAGTCAGCTGTGAGGTATCCTAAACTGGGGTGGCTGGGGAGAATAAGCTCTGACCAGCTGACCAGGATCAACACCTGGTTTCCTCTTACTCAGCTTCAATGGTTTCCTTATTGTTATTTTATGATTATTATTATTATTTTAATAAAGAAATAATTTAACCTCACTATAAAGCTGAGTAAATGTAGCAACTGTCCAGCTTCATCATGTATATTATGGCACAAAGCTGAGAATCAATTAAGAAAAAAAAAAGAGAGAATGAAATGATCAATTTGAAGATGTGTTTTGTGAAATAAAAAGAGGTCAAATGAAGTGAGATCTATCACTCCTGATGGGTCTTGAAGCATCTGTTTCATTATTCCTAACTAGTTTACACAGATAATTATTTACAATAGAAATGAAAAGCACACCGACATGAATAAATATGTTCTGAGCAGTTGCTCTACAAGAGCCACAGTTACATTGATGCCTTACGCAGCTCGCATTGTCTTATTTGAATAAAATAAAATGAGAGAGCGTCTGGTGAAGCTGGCGGAGGAAATATTGTTTAAATCTGATGATATTCTCCGACTTCTGTTGGAATTAATTCAGCTAATTGTCTTCAGCCCAATTAGAGTCTATTCCCCTCTGCAGTCTGGTGAAACAGTGCCGAGCTAATTGGATTAAATCTTTATCATTTCCTGGGAAACACAGAGAGAAGGGGGAATATGAAGCAACACTACTGCCTTTTTTAATTAAATCTAACCTAATGACTGTGCTTTTAATAACATCCAACTTTTTCATGCTTCAATGCTGTAAATAGGCCTGAAAATGTCGGAGTAGAGACTTTAACCCAATATACTGACCACAAAACCTTCTCCACTATGATACATATGTGATCTGAACGCCTACGGGTTCCCTGTGTTTTTTTTTTTTCCCCTATCACACTCACAATGATCCACAGGCAGGGCACAAGAGAGCTTAATTGTAAACCTGTGAGTGCACAGTACAGTAAAATCATGTCCCTCTGTACCTACCAGCCCTGCTCATCCTCTTAAATGCCAATAATAATTAATGGTATTACAGAAGGATACTTCTGAGCCCCTTAAACTCTGCTTTATTAGTGGCCTTTAGATAGGCCAGGTGGAGCTGGCTGTGTGGAGAAAGCAGGCTTTATCAATCCTTGCTGAGACATAAAAAAAAAGGTTAGCGATGAAAAAAAATACAGTAGTTATGGCTGAAGATTAATAAGAGGAGGCAATCTCTGCATTTCATAGTATAGTCACACATCATTCAGTCACTGGAACTCTTAGGAACATCATATTCATTTCATCACCCATCTACAGTCTCATCAAAACCACTGCAGTGAACTTTGTGTTTTTACTGTCTCCCGTCCATGAGAATGGCCACTTGCTAGAAGCTCAGACTATAAAAGGGACTGTAAAAGGGCCATTCACGTTCATGATAATTATATGTTTTGTCAAAGTGCCCAGGGAACCACAGTCAGTGACCAGTCCCTCCTTCAGGATAAACTATT
>OMNW01028785.1:0-32816 GCA_900303245.1 Selene dorsalis | reverse complement strand
CAGAACCGGAACCAGTACCAGAGCCACAGTGGAACCCGGACGTTACAGGAACCGGGAGTAGGACCGGAACCCGAACCGGAATCCGAACCGGAACCAGGATGGGAACCCGAACCGGGACCGGGATCAGGACCGGAACCCGAACCGGGACCGGAACCCGAAACGGAACCGGGATCAGGACCGGAACCAGAACCAGAACCAGGACCACCCGAACCGGAACCGGTACCAGGACCGGTACCGATACCAGGACCATCAGAACCGGAACTGGTACCAGGACCTGGAACCGGGAGAAGGACCTGAACCGGAACCCGAACCGGAACCGGTACCGGTACCAGGACCGGGACCGGTACCGATACCGATACCGATACCAGGACCATCAGAACCGGAACTGGTACCAGGACCTGGAACCGGGAGAAGGACCGGAACCGGAACCCGAACCGGGACCAGAACCGGGACCGGGATCAGAACCGGGATCGGCATCGGGACCGGGACCGGGATCGGGACCGGAATCCGAACCGGGACCGGAACCGGAATCCGAACCGGAACCGTGACCGGAACCGGTACCCGAACTGGAGCCGGGACCAGAACCGGGACCGGGACCCGAACCGGAACCGGGACCGGGACCAGAACCGGGATCAGCATCGGGACCGAGATCGGGATCGGGACCGGGACCGGGACCCGAACCGGAACCGGGACCCGAACTGGAACCGGGACCCGAACCGGAACCGGGATCGGGATCGGGACCGGGACCAGATCCGGGCCCAATTCCCTCCCGCATTTTCATCCAAGAAATAAAATATCCAAGAAATACGCACACAATATGTTTTTCCACACATTTTTCCCATATTGGCATCTTTCTGACGACCACTCTGAAAAGAAAAGCATAAAAACAGCCTCTACAAGCCATTACACACACACACACACACACACACACACACACACACACAGCAACAACGTCCAAATCAATAAAAGACACCTTTCAAGAAATGACCAACCATTTCAGGTAGTGGAACCTCCAGTTGCGTCCCAGCAGGTGCCACAACAGCAAGAAGAGTGTCTCCCCTGAAGGCAGTGCAAATGTCCTCATGTGTCACAAATTTATAAGTAAAGAAGTGTTGAGGAAATATGAACAGGATTACTTATGGGAGCAAAACGAAGACAATAAACTGGAAAAACAAGACTGTGAGCATTGTACACATCAGGATTAGCTTGGCTGTGATTTCACAAGACACTGACAATAGCAATTATATCTATAATCCTCCCTTCATAGCATTTGCTGTTCAAAAAGCAAACAATGTTAAAGGGATTAACTAAGGTTTTTCCCCTCTGAAATGAATAAATGGGGCCCAAAGTGGTGTTGAATTGCAAACTCTGAGGAGAGGCAAAGACCATTGCCAGTACAAATGACACCAAGTGACATGTGACTGGAATGACATCAAACATAAAGTCTCACTTGTAGATGACAAACACTTAATGTGGTAAGTGAAAAAGTAAGTTGTTTTAAGGTTACATTACAGAGAAAGCACTGGGGTGTTTAAACTTGCCTTAACGGGAACTGTAAGCACTGATTTTAGCACAGACAGTGCCCTCAGTATAGAAAAAAAGAATGAGTGAAAAAACAGTTACCGAAACTAAAGCAAACAAAAAAAAAAGTAAAACAAGGATATTTGCTGGCAATGGGATCGTGGTTTAGATGTTTGATGTTGTCTTCCAGCCAGGCCTTCTGGTTGTCCAGCTCTTTCTCCTGGGCTTCCAGCTCAGAGATCTGTGCCTTCAAAACTTTGACCTGTTCCAGCACCTCTTGAGTTTGGCTGCCTGTGTTCTCACCCCTGGACACAAGGAAAATAAAAGATAAACACATTACCAGAAGTCAAATACTCATAGTAATATTTTTCAACCATCTGTAGTAACCCATTTGTTCTCTATGAGCAGACTTATTGGCACTACAGGTGTTGCATTCATGCACAGTAGTGCGGCAAGTTCTCCAAATGGTTCAATTTATCATTCAGAAATTACAAGATTTGAACATTTCAAAATAGCAAAGACTCATGTTTTCAAACCTCCACTGGATAATATTCTTGTTTTTCTTCTCAATCAGTCCGATACCTTCCAGGACATTAGTGATGTCGTATATCCTCCTCTTCTGCTTCACTGCCAAGCTGTCAGCTGCCTGTTAATTCACAGACATTTCCATAAAGGTTCTTACTCAATGGTAGCTTAATGTGAATCCAAGTTGACAAGGCACATCAAAGACACTTTTAACAGGTGTTAGCAGAAAACAGAAAATTTATGCAGCAAGGTTTGCTTGGAATCAAAAGACACTTTGGTGAAGCCAACAAATGAGCAATTTGTCAAATTAAGCTGCACAAACATCAAGGCAAACCCCTTGGCAGGAAAGGACAGTTATACAATGGCAGAGGACGGAGGAGGAGGGAAATTGTCTGACAAGCCTGCTGTGTAAACATTACCCAGCTTTGGCGCGCAAGAAAAGAGGGAAAAACTGTTTTCTGACGGCAGATGTGTTTCATCCCAGGTAGCTCTGGAAAACACACATCTGTTTGTCAAAATACTGTGGGCTACTGTGTGGATGGTTCAAAAATTCAAAGCTTAATATTTGGGAGGGGGTGGGGGTTAAAAAAATGTCACCACTTTTGTTTTATTTCTAAAGCTTAAAAGTAGCTGATGGCAAACTGCCAATATAGAAAACAGAATAATCTGAGATGGCAGGAAGGAACTTTTCAACAAAATATTTTTGTTGGTTGGAGCATCTCATTATTTCAAAACCTCAGAAAACTGTGACATTGGTTTAACCCCGTTCAAGGTGTCAAGACCTTAATGGTGATATTTGCAAATTAACTGGTTTGTCTGGCCAGCAGTCCAAAACCTAAAGATATTCTGCTTACTCAGACAAAACAATTACAGGCAAAAACCAAATGAAGAAGCTGGAACTAGATTTTCTTTTATGACTTACTCCTTGAAGAAAAGAAAATAACACACACATACACACTTAATGGTTTAAGTTTAAGCAAATTGTTGCAGCTTGAACTGGTCTCTCCAGAGGATCACAACATAAACCTGATAGTTTTAAACTCTCTATACTGTTTACTTCTTCAGAGGGTCATCGGTTGTAATATTGTCATATAAGCGAATAGGGTGGGAAAACTATGTCTTAAAACTTAAACTACATGGATTTGGGGGACTTTTCTTAGTCCTTTGGTTTTTGTAGAAGTTTACTTCTTTGTGCCTAGAGCACCTATTTAAATTGTGTAAATGTAAGGAGTTTAGAGGGGACAGCTAGGTTACAAGACTTGAACTAGACATTTTATTTCACAAGCTTAATGTTTTTAATGAAAAAGTTAATCTGAAAAATACGTGCAGCTGTAAAATAAACGTAGTGCAGTAAAGGTAAGAAAAACAAACAAACAGAAAACAGGTAGAGGTAAACAAGATGTACAGTAGTAGAGTAAATAAAGACGAGGAGGCCCGGTTAATGGCGGCCTGTTAGTCCACCTGTTAAAAATCAATGCACCTGACCGGCACTGTTTGAGGGTGACAGCCCTTTGTTCACGGACGGTGGCACTTCAGAAACACCGAGTAACAGCCCCCACAGTAACAACTCTCCAACATCAACACTGAGCCTGTCGACGTTGTTTCACTGACCACTTTCAAATCAAGGACGCCATCCTTAGCTTCTTGTAGCAGACTGACAAACTTCATTGTGAGGAGCCCCAAACTTTTCTCGTGTCGACTCGGTGTCGTGCGTACGGTCTCCGTCGTCTCAAACTCCATCTTCTTTCTATGAAAAGACTTAGTTGTTTTTGTGTTCAACCACAAATATCGAACATTTCTTTCCATTCAGGTGCCGTGTCTGTTATCTCAATGGGGACGACGGCAGGTATCAGTAGGGTTTTTAAATGAACGGACGTTACGTTGTGTTACCGTTGCCAAGACAACCCTTGTCCCGCTCTGTCAAGCACTCCCTGTCACAGTAGCCCCGCCTCCTCCTACTTTTGACCCCGCCCCCTCCCTCTTCACCACTCACGCATCGACGGTGGATGACATCAACTGACTGAACAATCGCGCCCGTGTGCGCTCAAAAATAAGATTAATAATAGAAATTGTTTTGATGATGAAAAATAACAGGAGGCAAAATGAAAAAAAAATACTTAGCAGTAGCAGCTGTATTCAGTAGTAATTTGTCTTTGCATGTAACCCTAAACATTTTACAAAAACATCCATTGTATAAAGTAAAAGTTTTAATGATTTACTTGAAATGGTCAAGGGAAGCATATTCACAAAGCAATAAGGTCACATACTAGGAAGTGCACTGAAACTGACCAGTTCAAAACTAAAATTTATCTGAAGGTGAACTTTAGACACTTAGATCCTGGTGTTCTCATTTTCCCTTTGTATAAACCCATTTCTGTTGTGTTTACCAAAAAAGAAAATAATAATATACACAAGAGTGAATATTAGATAAATCACGTATTAAAATACAAGAATAATTTAAAATAGAAAAATAAATTAAAAAAATAAGAAATTGTATTGTTTTTAAAAAATACAGCTGACACTGTTTTAATTAACACATTTTTGTAGCAGCAAAACAAGGCATATTTCATGGGTTAAAAGTCTTTAAGAACACTTGTGAGACGTTTCATTTTCTCTTCCATGATTCGCTTGTTAGTTTCTGCTTCCTCCAGGAGCTGACGCATCTCTTCCTCCACTTCAAATACCTGAGGAAGACACACGAGCAGACAACCTCAGCCTCCCTTAAATTTATTCATTTTCAAAATGTTTTCCTCTGAAATCCAGACACTCTCAGCTGCGTCATGACTGTAAACCTTTCGGTGACAAACTCTTTCCAATTATGCATCATGAATTATGAATCCAACAGTGAAACAAACAGCAGAGGCCATGCATGACATGTTTGTGCACCTGTTTCTCTTCCTGAATGATCATGTGTAACCATTAGTAACCACTCTCTACACTGCACCTTTTCAGCACGGTGAGAGATAAAACATTAGAGGATCGCATTACTGTACCATATCAAACATAATGTTTACCATAGGAACACTAATACTTCATTCATATTAGTGTGAGGATTAGCACTGGCTTCATTTCCCCCCATGTTTATCATAGGGGAACAAACTGGCACAAAGCAGCTCTTCTTCCAGGAAAACTGGAAATTTCTACATGTCTACATTTTACCTTTTGATTAGCTTGATCTATCCGTTTCTGCTTTTCATTGGCCGTTCGCAGCAGCTCGGCTTGATGGGCAGCCTGGATAGACTCAAGTTGTCGACGAAAAGCATCGTCCACACTGCGTAGCTTCTCCAGTGCAGCTCTGTGGGACAGACAAACACTCAGTGGCTAGTTTTGAATCCAATAAGCTTATGCTAGGACAATTGTTCCATTTCTAGAATTGAGCCTGCTCCTATTAAAAAAGACAATATGAACCCAAGCATTTCCGAAAACCTAAGAAATCTACGACATTAAACAAATGCACTTAAATTTATCAAACCTCAAGGATCTATTATTAACAAAAAGACAGATATATTTGGGTTATGTAAGCAGGATTGTTGAGACACAGATGTGCCTGTATGAGCAGGCCCAAAATAACAGATGGGAAATCTTGAAGAGAGATTTGCTCTCCTCTGATACTGTAGCATACTTGTGTGCTTCTGTTGCTTTATCTCTTTCTTCCAGCAGCAGGCGTTCCTTGGAATCAAAGTTGTCTTTCATGCGCTTCACCTGGCTCTCCAGCCGAGTGAGCAGATCTGCTTTCTCCTGCCACCTCTTACTGGAATCACTTAACACAGACAACAAAACAGAAAACATAAGGAGCTAAAACATCAATGTTTGATCAGCAGTGGCAGCTGTCTCAGGCTACAATGTGGGTTTGGGTCAGGTTGGCATCTTAAATAAAACATTTTGCTAAAACATTCAATTTTACTTTTATATGGTGTTTTCAAAAAATCTTTTAAAAAAATACAATAATGAATTAATTATGATGGGCGTTTTTCCCACACATGCAACACTGGTGCAGAACCTCTCTGCTTTTGTGATGGGACCCTTGCCTGTGAACTCTTTTGATCTCCTCCAGCTCCGCCTCTTTGTCCTCTAGCTGCTGCTTCAGCTCCTCCTTGCGCAGGGTGACATGTTCCAGCCGCTCTCTCAGTTCAACCTGTCGCTCTGTTTCCTCCTCCTGCTGCTGCTGGAACCTCTGCTGGGCCTGGACCGCCTCCTCACGCAGCCTACGGATCTGATCATCACGCTCCTGCAAGACCTAGACAGCAGGAAGTTGGGAGAGGAAGAGAAACAGCTTCAGTTTGTCTCAAGATCAACCAAGGATAAAATAGACAGACAGATACATATACACAAATGCAGGTCCAAATATCCCAATCCAGAAAGTTTGAAGGTTTGAAGAAGTGTCAAGTTCTAGTAGGATGTCGATCTTTTGCTGTACTACCTCTTTAAGTTTGCGGATAGTCTCTGTCTGGTCATCAATGATCTTGGCTTTAATTTTGAGGGCATCATTCTCCCTCTGATTCTGTTTCCTCTGAGTCTCCAGCTCAGTGCTCAGCACCTCTATCCTGGCCTCCAGGCGCCCACGGTCCTGAGCTAACGATGCTCCTAGCAAAGAGAAACACACATTGTTAATCACATTTCTCATGATGACACTTGTGAATAATTTGGTCTTTAACTTTTATTCTTTATCCTTAGATTATTTTCCCTGTTAATGTCTTTTAAAAGCTTTTTTAATATTTCATGTAAATAAATATTAAAGTGTATTCCACGAATAACCACAAGATGGCATGCTTTACTTGACACAGATTAAATAAAACATCAGTTAATACAATATTGAGGCAGGCAAAAAACAACTGCTTTATACAGACAGGTAGAATATCTAAATGTTAAAAGAGACTTACAGATTAGTGAATTACAGAGTAAGATACAGTTCATAGACAAAATAAAAGTAGTTCTCCAAAGTGGCCTCCCTGGATGTCTCCCACCTTGCTGAGCGAGCTCCTGCCCCCAGATCCTCCTTTCTGACCTGAGGCCGTCTATCACTGACTCCTGAGCTGTGAGCTGAGACAACAGTCGTGCCTTGTCTTTCTTGAGCAACTCAAGCTGCAGGCCATGACGCCGGTCCTGCCCCACCTCTGCTTCCAAGGAATGCAGACGGCTCTGGCAAGGGGACAGGCATGGAGACAGTATTAATGATCAACGGCCATCTGTCATGGCTGGCAGATGGAAAGGCAGCTGGACCGTTCAGTATTTATGATGTCCCAGAGTAGTCAGTGTCCTACAGGCACAGGCTGAACAGTTTTTGAGAAGGCAGTGATTGATACACAGGACTGCTCATATCTAATCTGTCTATATTTTCTAACCTGAATCAAGTAATGTCCTCTTAATACAACTGGGGGTTTTAAAAATCTGTGTAAAATACAGCACCTTTAGATCAGCGACAGCGTCTCTTTTGGCTTTGATGAGGTCAGTGATGCGGTTCTTCTGTTCTTTGACCATGGCTGTGAGCTCCTGCACCAGACAGCCCGATTTCTTCTCCCTCTGCTGGGACTGGGTGAGGGTAGCCTTGAGCTCCATCAGCTCTGCAGTCATCTGATCACAAGTCTCTTTCACCTACAGTGGCAGTGTGTAACTGAATGTGAATGAGGCAGCTAGGAGTTAAGCAGAGTGAAGGACTTTTGGTTCAAGCATTACCTCATTGACAATTTTATCAATCAATGTCACTTTTAAGGTCTCACAGAGGGGGTTGCAGATTTATAGAAAGCAATCTTTTAAAGATTTCATGAGTGAAGGTTTGGCTTGCAATCTGTATCTTATTCAGACCTCTCTCAAAGGTCAAAAGTTTAAAACTAGTTCTAAACTAGAAGCTTGTGCAAGCAGTAGCAATCAAGAACAAGATTACATTTTGTGCCAAGGCTGAGTGAAATTGGTAACCGTAACGAGAACGAACAGACTGATACAGATTCAGTCTTTTGTATGGCTTTCTTCCTGTGGCAATCACACACTACTTGTCCAGAGTCAAATGATCCTAATTCAATCTCAGCTTTCAACATCAGTCTATGGAGATTGGGGTCAATTCCAGTTCAATCATTTCACTTTTCACTGGTGACAGTAATCTTTTATCAGCTGGACTGTACAGAGAATATAATGAAAAATTACAGGACATCTGTATGGCTGCTGTCCATCTTTTAACACACCTCAGAGAAGCGAGCAGCCTCGATGGTCAGTGCCATGCGGAACTCGTCCTCCAGAGCCGCATACTGCTTCCTGCTGTCTGCCAGTTTCTCCTGCAGCTCTGCTTCCCTTTGAGCTTGTCTCTGTTCCACCGATGAAACTTCTCTCGCCACAGCTTCACGGAAATCTGTTCCACAAGGCTGCAACCGCAACTCCAGCTGTTTTCTGTATAAAAATGCAATCGAGCACAGTACATTGAGCTGTTAACAGGCTACAGCAGGAGTGTCTTGTGTGATTTTGTTAAGGACTTTGAAATAATACCTGAAACTGACATGTAAGCACATATTTTTTAATTTGAGTGTAGCAAGCCACTAAATTTTATTACTTGAATGATAATGTTAAAGCCCTTTGGCAGCGGTTTGATCAGCTGTGATTGACAGTCCTGACAATACAAAACCATCATTAGATATTCATTTAAATGCTGCTATATTCTGATGAGTGCACAGTAACATGTGACATGACTTGCACCCACTGAGCCCGAGACAAGAGAAAGCAGTGAGAATTTACATTAAAAACACAAATATGAAAAACTTATTGTTGATATCAAACCATAGACCTAGTAAGCACTTCTCTTCTAGTGATGAGTATAAAATCCCCCAGATCTACCTGTGCTCTTGTTCCCTGGATGCAAGCAGTTCATGCAGCTGCTGCAGTTTGTCCTTGTGCTGGTGCACTGAGACTCTCTGGATGTCAAGCTCCTTCTTCAGAGCTGCTGCCTTGTTCTCCAGCTCCTGGTGCCTCTTCATCTGTGGAAGGGGGTGACATGTTTTATACCAGCCTGCCTCTCTGCTGAAAACATTCCTCTTAAAGCAGGGTCATTTAAGACTGTATTAGTGTAATTAAATTCAATAGGTAATAGGGTGCAACAGAATGATCACCAGACTAAATGTGCATCATCTGTATCAAAACAGAGACACAAGTGTTCTTGGGTATTCTGAACCAGCTACTGTACCTCTTCAGCCTGTTGGCGCACCCTGACTGCTTCTCCATGGGAGATGCTTTCCTCCAGTCTGTGCAGTGCAATCTTGCATTGTTCTTCACTGCTGCGGGCCTGCTCCAGCTGCTGGGTCAGGGACTGACACCTCCCCTCCAGCTCCTCCACACGAGTCTGCAGTCCAGAGTGCCCCGATCGCTCTTTCAGCAACAACTCTTTGAGTCTGGATGGGAGGAAAACAATGATAAGGGTGTGCAAGAGACGGAGGAGTAATTCTCTGGATGTCTCTTTTTACTGCATGTAGAAATTGGTACAAAGAACTATTACTACTTTTGTGATGTCCTTGACTGTCCTGTGTTTTATCTCTCAGCGTAAAAAATGTGATAGCACGTGAAATGGAAGAAATCTGACATTATAGCATTGCCAATATCTCATCTGAGGGGAGAGAAAATGAAAATATGGTGGGAATTGAGACAGGAAAACAACCATTGTACAACAGGACAGCCTGGTGAAAAACAAAGAGATAAACTGACCTCTGAGACACAGAACAAGTAAGAGACGAGAAAACTGTGAGGCCATCTCATATACATTTGCTCCCTCTTTCAATGTGCCATGATGAGTCATTTCTCTGTCATCTAGCTCCTGATGAGCGAGGGAGTCAGCAGCAACAGCTGTGTTCAGTGTCATTAGAAAGTGACAGGTAAGATTGATTCATGTAATACCGCTGACATATGCTTGTCACCAGGCCTCTAATTACAATCATAATGCAGATTTATCTAAGCAGGGTGTAATGTAAAAGTGGACAGTGCACAAAATAGTCACCTGGCTCTCTGCCTATATCTGTGATGTGCAGAAAGAAGGGAGCGATACAAATATTTAATTATAGATAATCATAGCCTTGGCTATAATTTAAATATATGGTGTATAAGCTGGATGGGTGCATAAGTTAATGATGTTCTTTTTTTTTTAACACTAAATAGCTTTATTATCAGAGGCAGTTGCAAAAATATTTAAAGGCTTTGGTGTGATGGGCCAGTATGTGTGCATGATTTCATAAGAGACTATGGGACAATGATAGTGTGGAATTTTAATGGTGGGATGGATACTCATTGTTCAAGAATGAGACAGGCATCAGGCCCTGGACTCAGGAGAGCTAATACAAAAGATGAAGAGGGTAGAAATGGATGAGAATCCATTATGCAGTTGACAACTAAAATCCACAGAGACGGGGTCAATTATCCCCTTTCATCATGATATCTACTTTAGAGCTGCAGCAGCGATTCGTGTGGAAGTTGGTGTGCAAAGTAGATGTAGAGAGAGAGCTGAAAGATGTTAACGACCATTTCTCCTCTTTCTCCTGTCTTTTTAAAAAATGTTGTCAAGGGATTGGGATGGGACAGAAATATCTTTGTGGGAGAGGGACAGGACAGGAGTGAAATCCAGACGCATCGCTCTCCAGTGCTTAGTGAATACATGTTTATCTGTGTTTTCCTCTCACCGGTCTGTGGTGTGCAGTGCCATGCTCTGAAGGTCTTTCTCCTCGCTGACCCTTGTCTGCAGGCACTTCAGCTCCTCTGTTAGTTTCCTCACAGCCTGCTCCGCCTTCCAACGTCTCTCCCTTTCCTGGTCACGCTCCATTACAATTGTCTAGGCCACACACACACACATACAAATACAAATACACACTGAGTAAGAGCACAAACTACTACAAAAAGCTGGCATTGCTTTGGCTTCAACTTGAAAAGTGGATTTTTGTTACATCTGACATTTTTATAGTCATCCTCTCACTTTTAGGCCTGGTGATCAAAGAGATGAACAATTAAATAACAATGGATGTTTCAAAAGGATTTGAAATTTTCCAGAGTTACAGGTGAAGGACCTCTCTCCCTGGAAACTTTTGTGTCTCCACAGGGAGCAGTAGAAAGTCTGACGCTGCGTTGAATTATCATTGTAAGATACACACTTAGGAGCTACTCTTCTCTTTTGGACTTAATCCATAGAACTTTCTGGAAAGTTCCATGGATTAAACATTTTAATCAATCAAATAATAATGCTGAAACCAAAAATGGTGAGAAGAGAAATACAAAATATTGATTTTGCTATATTGTGTATTTCTTTTCTTGCAAGTGGTATCTTTTATTTCATTCCCCTGTGTCTGGGCATACCAAAGAAACAGCAGAGATGGTACAAACACTGAGTCGATGTCTGGTCTTCTCTTGTAAAGGGACATAACCTTTTTCATATCAAACTCATGCAATAAAAATAGAGGCTGCCATTCAGACTACAGATGGCCTTTCCATCCTGTACCCTGTAGGTTTCCTCCTCCTCAGTGAACTTGCTTTTCACGTCGCCTAAAGCCTTAGCAGCTCTCAAAGGTCCACTCCTTGTTGGTCCAACTGCATCTTCAACCCCTGCACCACCAGACTTTCTCCTGGGCCCCGCAGCAGACTTTGAACTCCTCTGTTTGTGATTCTCCTGATCACTGCACATGAAACAAATCACAGGTATTGAACCAGCTGTGAAATTGATTATAAACACCCCTCAAGCTAATGTCTGGTTCAGTAAAGGTCAAGCCAGATGAGTTTTACAGGTGAGCAAAGTCTGAACAACTTTAAATTGAATTTCAGGGCTAATATTTTAAAATCACCTTGCTTTTGATGAGGACAGTTGGGAGCTTACTTAAGCTAAATTACTGAATCTTAAGCACATCATCAGTGGCTGATGAAGTAGGATGAGGGTGTGGACCACAGAGGCATAGTCATTAATCATGGCAGAGAGATGACAGTTGTAATTTCTAACACAGAGGAGGAAAGTTTACCACATCACTCAGTGAAGAAAATTTATCACCACCCTTTCACCTAAGAGGTAAAAGGATTTCCTCTATAATCAAAATACCTGATGATATTAAGTTGATGCATGACATACAAAATGAAATATTTATTGCCACATATTGTGTTGATTATTTTGGATACTTTTGACTTTGTAAATTATTACATCATAAACACTTGTGTGTCGACTTTGGCACCATTGTGAATGTCATTATCATAACTCAAAGGTACACTCCCTGAATGTATTATGGCACCCAACAGTGCTTAATATGTCTTCAAACAGCTCAGTTTCAAACAAAACAACCAGATCTGAGCAGCAGTGGGTTTTGTGGAGGAGGCGGTTAGCTACAATAACAAAGTCAGGGAATCCAATCACACCCTGACGGAAAACAAAGTAGTCAACCTGACAGCTGCAACGCTGTTGTGTGTAGAGTTGTGCGGGCAGAGAATCACCTGTCTGATCTCCTGCCTTTGGTTTCCTTTTTGGTCGTCTTCACTGTGATGTTCTTACGATATCTGGGGATCCTGGTGCACCTCCTGTTCTCCTTCCCGCTGTCACATTCACTCTCTGACGTGCGGTCTGTGTCCCTCTTGGCTTTTCGTAAGGTCACCACAGAATGAGTACAGTCACTGGGTTTGTTACCTGCAGGGGCCTGGGCAAATATTGAGATAATTTCAGAAATACTGATAATATATGACAAGATACAATAAATATCTGACAGATCATATACTTAGATAAAAACAAATTAAACAGTAATAAGCATCTTTAAGATGAATGTTTTATTAAAGAGAAAATGCAAAAATGCTAGTTATGAAGGATAATTATGTGTAAGAGGTGCCTGAACTGCTATTCAGGCCAAACACTATTAATTTCTGCTTCAGATAATGTACCGGTGTCCGTGTGTCTCTTTGCCTACTTGTACCTAGTGAATATCTCGCACAAAAACTCCATAATAAATGACTCAGTGGCTTTCAGCAGTGTTAAATAAGCACCTGCTGGATGAGCTGCGACACCTGGTGCTCCAGTTTCCTGATGCGTTGTTCATTAATGGGGTCTGCTGGATCAGCCACAGAGGAATGAACAGGCTGGCGATCTGGTTGTGCGGCTGCATCTGTGACTCCTTCAGAGGCAATCCGCTGACGAAACTGGGTCAGCACCTCGTCGATGCGGGGTGTGGTGAGAGGACCATCCCCTCTAAGCTGCAATGGCAAGTTAAATTGTATTTTTCCCACTTGATTAAGAACGTGGTCTTACATCAGGGTACCTACTACTGCTCTGTCACACTCCACTCCAGCTATATTAAACTGGAAATTGCCAGCTGGTGCAGTGAATATGTAAAGCAACTTATTACTTTAGAGATCAGATTCCCCAACTTTTGCTATTCTTCTATAAATCTACTAAATTACAGTATACTCCAGCAATTCTGTGACTTTTTTTACATTTGTGGGACATGCACTGTTTCTTTCAGTCAAACTTCTATCTCTCTGATCTCTCACATCCTACAATAATGGGCTTTGTATGAATGTTGTAAATTTGATTTATGCATTTAGGATTCTGACATGAATAACTGCAGATGGTTACTCTATTGAAATAGTTATTATCTAAATTAATTGTAGGGTATGTGGTATCAATAATTACAGCTTCATTTTGACTTGTGTCCGAGGAGAACAGGAGGTCCACATAGTCCTCCAGACCAGGGACATCACAGAGGCTCCCAACACTTGAATGTGACAGATTTCCCAGCCGATCCAGTCCATCCAGGATGGAGAGCTGTGGCAATGACTGCATAACAATCTCCCTGTAACCTACAGCATGACAAACACACAAACACACACACACTTGAAAAAGAACAGACCTGACCATTGCCTCACCAAAATATCAGGAATCATGGTGGTTATGTTGCATAAAATCAAATAATCTATATCTAAATGAATAACCTCATGTGCGCTATCCTCATATTCACTATTGATGCGGCTCATTCGATGAGAACAGGGCACTGCTAACATTAGTGTATCTACAAATATTGACAGCAAGGCTTGTAACAATGCTTGAAGTATGCTCTCATCAATTTTAAGAGACACTTTCAACAGCTACTGCAGTGAATTAATAATGAGCAGGGGGATATGGATAATGGGTGCTCAGTATAACAAAAGAGATTTTTACATTATACAACTGCGTTCAATCAATACAAAAGTACAAATACAATACAAAGTTCAATCAAAACAATAAAGGGGATGATAGTCAGTCAGTTATTCTACAGGATCCAACAATTACCCCCTAAAGTAGAAGTGTGATTCATCAAAAGTAGAGAATAAATAAATCTGCTGGTATTACATACTGTCAATGCCTATCATAACACTGCTTAAATATCCAACACCTAAAATCTTTTATATGTACTCAGATACCAATTTATTAGGTAAACCTACTAAAATAAAACTTATGTGGCCATCTACAGTCCTGCAATAAATGTTGTTGTCATGATGGATGATAAACTGTTTTGAGTGCTGAGGTGTGGAGGTGGCTCTAATACGTAGCTTCAGTTTCCACAAAAGCTGAAGACTTCATGACGGTATGGTGTCGCGTGTTGTTGAACATTATATTCCATTACTTTTATTTGGCAGACACCATTGTCCAAACTGTAATCAGAGTGAGATGTCATAAAAAATTGAAGATGCATCACTCTAAGAAATAATTCAGCCGTGTTAGTATTTCAATTTTTCGGGTATTAATGCGGGCGAGTAATTGGCGTTGAGGTGTAGTCTAGGTGAGGTGGGGTTTTCAGCCTGCACAGGAAAAATTTGATCTATTTTAGGAAGATGTACCCATTCTCTCTCCACACTTTTAATTTAATCCGCTGATTTCTTTAAAAAAAAGTTTCACACTTCTGCTTAAAAAATGACACAAGTTATATAGATTTTCTGTCATTTGGTGCAAAGACGTGTCATGGAAACAAAGTAGATGATAATTTAACAATAAATCGGATATTCTTAAACATCTCAGCATCAGACATTTTAAGTTATGTGCAGTATTTGTTTTTATTTAGCATATCAGTTCTTGTACCCATGCAATATATTTCTAAAAGGCTATTATTTACAGACAATATATTAATCTAGTTAAAACTCTACTACTAACTCTACTCTACTACTACTACAAAATAACATTTTCATGCCATACCTGGTGACCTACACACAGGGTTGTCTCTGCCATCCTGGCTTAAAGTCACCTCTCTTAAACTTGGTAATCCCAGCAGGCACTGAAGCAGTTGATCGATGCGGTCCACATTGTTGCTATGAAGACTGAGGTGCTTCAGCTTGTACTCTGTTCCATGAAGATACAACAACCCTAATGGGGGAATCAGAAATCAAAGCCATTGACCAGTCAGTTACTTAATGTTACTGTTTTCATTATGTTATGCATAAAAAGAACTGCGCTCTGTCAGGGTAAACTCACCAGTGAGGTTATTTATCTGATTGTAGGACAAGTTTAATCGTGTTAAGTTCACAAGGCCATTCAGTCCTGAGGGACAGGGAAGAGGCATTAACAACTGAACGACTTTACAGCTCATGAAGCAGTTACAGGAACGTCAGAGTAAACGCAAGAGCCAGTAATGAAGAATTATTACTTCAGTAACTCCCACAATGAAACATTTATTATCTGACTAAAATGGTGACTAAAGACTCACCTTCAACCTTAGTGATTAAGTTACAGGATAAATTTAATGTTCTCAGGGAAGTGAGGGAACTTAGACCCTCAATCTTAGAAATGCAATTGGAAGAAAGGTCTAAGTGCCGCAGGTGCCAAGCTGAAGTCAGGCCCTCGATCCTTGGGATGTGATTGCAGTGCAGACTGAGTGATGTTACAGTGGGAGTCAGGGGAATATCCAGCAAACTAAACAAACAGCAACAAGAGGCAACATCAGGTTCACCAAAAAAGAAAAAAACATTGAATCATTTCACAAGGTGCCCAATACCATTTTGAGCTGCAAGGACATGTTTTGCCTGACGGCCCCAAACCGAAAACACACATGTCTACATGTCATTTGGAGTGTTTTTAAATTCCCAAAGGGGTGATTTCTAAGGCTGACATACACTATGCTGGCTTCTACATGAATAAAGCAAAAAACAGACACAGACATTAGGAAAGGTAAATATACATCGCAAAAGAATGTTTATATATTTATCCAATTAGACAGCGTATGTTCATCTACTTTTAACTCCACAATCATAATTACAGGTCACTTTGCAAAATGAAGATTTTATATACAAAACCTGTGATTATCTTATAATATATGAGGCACTGCCACAGATTAAACTACAAACTGGTATATAAAATAGCTCAAATTAACTCACCTTTGACCAGGCACAACGTGAAATTCTCACACATATTATGTAACACTATAACACTAATTTGATATCTGAAGTACACTTTGATGCTAATTCCTAGGAAATAAATTATTGATATCTTAAAGATTTCGTCTCATTATGGTCATATAAAATATTTTACCTTGGGGATAACAAAAAAAACCCCGCTGTGATTAGTTACCTTGTTATATTCTTGTCAATAAGACTCAGCTCCTTGTCTCCCATGACGACGCAATACAGCCAGCGACATTTACGGTTTGCTCTGCCTGTTTACTGCCAAATATCACATCTATTAAATGATAAACCAACCTACTGTCACATTACGTTTAATGCGCGGAGGACAACAAAGTCTTAGTTTAGCTACGTTACCTAGCAGCCTAGCACAACTTTACAATCGGTAGAGCTCAAAGGAGGCTAACTCACTGCAAACTGTCTTCAACCTGCAGTTAAAAAAAGCTGAGGCAGTCAACATCGGGAGGGTTACATTATCCAACAATCAAATTAACACATCTGAAATCGTTAAAACATTTCTATTTGCTGTTGTTGTTTGTAGCTTCTGTCGAGTTGAACTAGCCGCTCCTAACATTGGACTTCCTGTTTACGTGACGTAGTTACCGGTAACATCCGGGACACTGAAAGCCCCGCCCAGGTTTCAACTCAATGTAGAAGTTTTGAGCTGTGCTATTTTATTTTTTTAGAAGAAATAAGAAAAAATGTCAACATGTCTGTAAAACTATGAGCCAGGAACTTTGAGCAACACTGACACCGAGCTCATCATTGAGAAGTCAAGTGGTTATATTTTATATATTTATTAAAGTTTATGTACAGCCAGTTTTTCTTCACTGGGAGCTCCACTTTAATTCCACCCACATATAAATATAGGCTGGTGAACATAAAAATAATGAACGGCATGTCTGAGTCGTTAGTTGTTAGTGGTTTCTATATGCCTTAAGTGGTGGGCTGTTTTTGTAGGTCACTTGTTATGTACATCACTCATAAGGAGTTGAAAGGATTACTTTATCCTGAGGCCCAACTGCTGAGGATACACTATGATGATGCCATTTTTAATAATATATGGTATATGTAATAGACCCAAACTGAATAAGCATCTCATAACCAGAGTTCAAAATATATTTAAAATAGAGAAAAGATGGTGAAATTTGTCCCCTTCTGTAAGTGCTGCTAGACGATTCAAACAGCAGGAGAGGAAAGTGATATATCTCATACCTCAGACATTTTTCAAGTGTCATGCAAATGAGCTGGCTAACAGATTTTATCACCCTGAATGTGTGAAGGGGATAAATAAGATAAAATATGGAGTATCATTAAAGTCAGAGTGAAATATGTCAACACTGACCATGGCAAAGAAGACATTCTTCGCAATTTTGGAATTATTCAGTGTAATAAATTAAATATAAATGGCCCTTTTTATGCTTTCTTTCCCTAAGATATCATTCATCGAACCTGTTTCATTATAATCTGTCTTTGACTTATGGGCCTGTGAAACAATACATGCTATGAGTTGTGCTACCTTGTTCAGCTATGGCTAATCACAGATGTATGATAAAGATCCTGACCCCTATTATACACATAATTCATCTAGCAGCTACACGGGCCGGTGATTGATTCAGTTCATCACACACTGAACCTTGTCCTTATTAGGGGAGCTGCATGACTGATCATTGTACTCACTGGCTGCTAGCCAGTGATGATAGAACCAATTATACCTGCAACCTCGCCAACGGCTCTCCTTAACCTGTGAAAATGATGATCTGGTGCTAATGAAGTGAGTGAATTAGAAATGCCATCTGTTGCTGCCTCGCCACCACTTATGTCTCACAGGCCGCAGTTTTCAAGGTCACTGCATTTTAAAAAACTTAGATGAATATTCTCATAGCCAATTAGAGAATGGGCCTAATGAACAGAAACACTATAATTAAACTCAAGAGGTGAAGTTATACTTTTAGCACTTATACTTTTAGCATCATTGCTAATGTGCCTTATTTTCTACTCTCATTTATTCTGGAAAGTGCTGGAGTCACACAGTAAGTTTGTTATACATAATGTTCTTGCTGTAGGACAAACTCTCCTTTGTCATTTGTCTGTCTGTCACCATCCTAATAATGTAGTGTTAAATCCTGCATAGAGTAATAATAACAATGCATTAGAGGGTGTAAATTTAGCAGTTAAAGTTCAAGGCGTCATTTATTGTCGTTGCTACAGGAGAGTTGTTTGATTAACCAAACATGATTTTTCAATTTTTGGTGACCAAAACATTTTTTTTTTTTTTAACTGGGAGAGTTTACTGCCTTCCTCTCAACCATCAAAGGCTACTCACTGGACTTGAACTGCGTCAATTCCAATTAACAGAAAAAAATGAGTTGCTCTAAAGCTTTTGACTGGTTAATAAAAAAAGAAGAAAAATACTGAAGTTGTTTTGCAAGCCTTGAGGTTTTTTTCTACCGAGCAGAAACTGTCTGCAATCTTGTTTTTTTCATGGTTTGAGAAAATGAGAGCCACAGCACACCACTTCGACAGACGCTTTCTTCTTTTCTTGGGGGGGAGGAACATGTTTATTTCAAAAACTGTTATCATCCATAGCTGTAACAGATGCAATGAATACGAAAACGATCTATAATAGCCACATTTTTAACATGCTGATAGTAAAAAATAGTCATCTTTCGATTACCATAAAGAGATTGTAAACTGAATTTCAAAATCGTGTATAACAAACGACAAACATGTTATGAATACAATATGGTGGGTGGAGAGTTGTGAATAAATTACATACTGTACATTTGAGCAAAATGTACAAATAAAGCAAATCACATAATAAAAAGTAAAAGAAAAATGTTCCTCATACATTCATATTTAGCTCTCTGCCAGCAGTGTGGCTCAGTTACAGTTTTAAATGCACAAAAACATAACAAACATACATTTGCAGTACAACAAAGGAGGGCATCTCATGGTTCATCTGATTTATCACATCATTGTATTTTTTATGAACAATACAGAGCATAATATATTAAGCACACAATATACTGTATTGTCCTTATTTTTGAGAAAGGCAAACAGTTTGAAGGGAAGTTACTGATTGCTCTTTGAAGGTGATTTTGCAGTATTTTGGAGAATATTCATAACCAGCGTTTTCATGAAGTACACATCAGTGTCATGTTCTAATGAGGCAAACAAGCAACAAACAAGTCTGAAAAACTCCTCCTCCTGCCCGTCACTGCTTTCCTTTATTTCAAATACACCTCCTTGGTGAAGAAGGTATTGCTGGTATCTGTTCTCTTAACTTCATGTACTGTAGGCTTCCTTTCTCCCAACTTGGAAAAAAAAAGATGAAAAAAGAGACAGACTGTTGATTACTGTTACTGACACGCTGTCTTTCACAAAACACTGGAGGAGAAAAAGTGGCTGAACGTTCAGGTCATGTGTTTGGTGGAAAAACAGAACAGGCGCGAGGGCTGTGACTAACATTTTAAATAATACTAACGCCAAGAGCTCCTAATATTACCTGCAACCGTTGACTGAGATATCCACCTGAGGACCAACAGTTCATTATGCTATCAACTTAATAATCTATCATGTTCAGAGAGTGGCTGAAAGAGATTTCTGTTATCGCGCACTTGAGGACAGCAGGGAGGAAATGTCAGCCATGAGGCAAATTAAATCTCACAGCTATTTGTTCATACAAAGAAAAGCAGGGGAGATTTAAATGTCGTTTGATGGAAAGTGCGGATGAGACGGAGTCCTATCTCTGTGGCTGTTCAGACAGTCATCAGTAATAACTACAGAGAAGCCGCTTTTCCATACGCTCCCAGACGGAGAGAATGACAGTACATTTAAAAGAACAGAGTGGGGGATTAAAGTGAAAAGTGATGAACAGTGTTTCTCACACTCTCCCTCTGCTTAAAAGTACAGAAACAAACTGCAGGTCACTTGAGTTTCTGCTGCCATCTATGAACTGTTGGACATTCTTGAAATGAGATTGTAGACACCGTGTGTAGTTCAGTGACTGATTTGTTTCCCTGTAAATATGGAATTCTATTGTGCAAAACAGTACAATTAAATACCGACCTTACTCAGTTGTCAATGTCTGATATGTGGCTCTCTATCTGCAACACAGAAAAAAAAATTGATTGTGAGATGAATGAAGACACAAATGGGATACAGCATCACCCATTCTTGTGAGTAGAAATATTAAGACAAGCATGTATTAAGTCTATACATTTGTCATTCTGACATATATTAGTTGCCTTTCTGAAAATACAGAGTGCTTGTGTCAGTTTTTCCATGGTCAGGAAACATGAGAATCTATTCAGCCATCCAGCCATTGTTGAACATTCAGAGTTTTTTTTTTCAATAGGGGAGCAATACAATACCTTTAGGATACAAAGAAAACTATAGTTTTATCCTTCATCACTTCATAGCACCAAGAAGATCAATGACGTCAGCAGAGAGATGATGTTAAAGAAATAAATTACAGCATTACCTTAAATTAATGTACTAATATCCCTGTCTCTAAGCAATAGTCTAAACTTGTGTGGATTGCTTTCATTTTATCAGTGTAAGAGGCAGGGTCGCTGATATCTTGTCAACTTGGCAATGAAACCTGGTCAGACTGTTTGACTCAGAGTTACTGAAAAATATGGTTGGTCTTAAACTATTGTTTGGCAAAAAGACAGCAAAACTAACCATAAGTTGGATCCTGTTAACAAGTAGTGTTGCCTGTGTGACCTAATCCTTGACTGAAAATAAAACACATGGCTAAAACTTCATCTTATATCAGTTATTCAAACACCACCCTGCCGCCTTTAATACTGGAGCGCCAAATGTGTAGTCATTTGCACCTGAAAATTTCCCTAAAAATGAGTCAAGCTTGCTATGATTTCTGGTAAGCAGCTATTTTAAGAAAAGGTTTAGGTTTAAGAAATGCACTCTTTCCTGTTCACAATCAGTCTGATCAGCCCAGCGCTTTAATTCAGCTGGAGAATTTAAGGACTGAGAAGCTGCACTTTCCCTCTCTCTGCCACGTGCATTTCTGTACCCGTGGTAAAAAGCTATGCTGGCAAAAGCACAGTTGGAGCCACCTAATAGACTTTTTGTTCCTTAAATTTCAGATATTCTTATTAGGTTGTAAAATCTGGTTAGTACTTGGTAAAATTGGGCCAAGAAACCCTGCAGGGGAAGAGCTGCCATTTTTGTCTCATCTTTTTTTTTTCTGTTATTTTGAGTTTTTTATTGAGTTCAGTAACCCTTGTCACCCTTTCTTATGTATTGTGTCGTTTCAGTATTGTGGTTTTGCTTCCTGTCAGGGTTGTTATATCTGCCATTTTGGCCTTGGTTCTCCCTGACGTTATAGAGTATTTCATGTTTTGCAATAAATCTTTGAGATTCTGAACAATATGACTCCTCCGGTTCCTCATCTAGTTTTATGAAACTCCCCTTTTCCCTAACCCAGTTTGAAGCTGGAACCAATATAGACATAGAAAAAAAACCCCAAAAAAACCCATTGCAGACATTGTACTATACCAACCAGCTCTAGCAAGAGGAGAGGCACTAGTAATTTATTGTCTATGTGGTCTAATTAAATCAGGAGATAAATAAATGTAGTACACCCTGAATCACAATTTATCTTTAAAGAATTAGTTTGACAAATTGGTCTTAGCACAAAGACTAAAGACACAGCTATCCTGAACACCAACAGAATACCAACACATATCTTGATTGTTTAATCTGTGCGAAAACCAAAGAGTAAAAAATAAACAATTTCCCTGCTTGTTTCCATTCTTTGTGCTAAGCTAACTGTATCCTGGCTCCAACTTCAAGTTTACTGTCCATACCTGAGAGTGGTATCATCTCACCTATCTCCTCACCAAAAAGTAAATAAGTGAAATTCCCTAAAATGCCAATTACACTTATCACTTACTCCTGAGATTGTGACTTTTAAAAAGAGCACGCGCAGCCAGATCTTAAATCATACACATATTTGCATGTTTGCTTTTACTTCACAGACAGGGGAGCTCAGTTACCCCACTCACTCATTGCTGAGTCTGGAAATGGTGACTCGACCTGCTCACCATGTCGCTGGTGCCTTCATCTTCAAAGTCGTCTTCGCCGCCGTCCGTCATCTCACCCGCCTCCACCTCGGCTGTCCCCTCCGCTTCCTCTCCACCAGAGTGGTCTGCGACATCTCCATGGAGACATTCACACACCTCCTCTTGTTTCCTCTGCATCTCTGGCAAAAGAGAGAAAGAAATGGAGAACGACTGACAGTTAACACAAGAGCATAATAGATTTATTGAACTGAAAAGTTTTTTTTTTTTCAGGCAAGCTACTCTATAAGCCTTTAATATTTTCTATATCCCTTTGTCCTCTTTCCTCATCCGTTCTGCATCTTTTATTTTGATACCTCGTGAGTGCTCTCTATCTTTTCCCCATGTCTACATACACGCCCCTCTAGCAGACAGCTGCTCCTTCCCCTCTGTCAAATCTCACCGGCGTCAGAGCGATGTGTCCGCTCAATCTTCTCCAGCCTTCCCAGCAGTGAGTCGATCTTGGTCTTGATCTGTGACAGCTCCTTTTTTATTGTTAGGAGCTGGTCTGTCTTCACTGTGAGAATACATTAATAAAGTTAAAAAATCATAGTTAATGTGATGCTTGATAAGGAAACAGACACAATAACGTCAAAAGCAGCTGCTAAACTGCACTGCCCTGAAACATCTTGAAGGCTAAGTTCATTGGCAGAAATGTAGCTGAGGCACAATCAGTGAAAAGGGCACGGGGGAAGTTTGTGATATTTCACTGTGCTGCGCTGTGAGGAGAATATTGATCACTGTCTGTGAGAGTGTCATGCAATGCAAACTATGGAACAACTGAATAACTTTCATACAACCTGAATCATACTTTTGTTTGACTGCCAAGTCAGTTCAACCATTGTGAATGTAAAAAATACTGATGAGAGCAGCTTTAACGGCTGAGGTCTTGAAATGTGGCAGAAAGAAGAAATTGGCTTTTACTGTTGGCTTGTCTGCAACCTGTCCAGACCTGAAGCAATCAGTCTATTAGTTAACTGACAGAAAACTAATAAGGAGTAATTATTGATTAAATGCCAAAATGACAATGAAAAAATCATTCGTACCTACTTCTTAACATTAAGATTCACTGCTTTCCTTTCAGTTTGCTCCCTTTATTCATTTTGACCAATCAATAGATCAATAGGCCAACTGGCAAATTAAGCTGCTAAGAAGCTTGAAAGCTTGAAAGGTGAAAGGCGCAGGAAAAAAAAAAAAACCCAAGAATAAATTAAAAGATTTTTCACAGAAATATGACACAGTAAATAAGTACTTTTCTTTGTTTAATATGTTTTAACATCTTCAGGTTTTAGACTGTCGGTTAGTCAAATGAGTGTCAATTGTCAATTACACAAAAATGAAAATTTTAGTTACAGTGCGATTTGTTATGTCTAAACAATCATGTTTCTCACATAGTAGCAATATCGGCAGGTTTACAGAACAGTGAACAGATTCATAATTTAACCTGAATACTTCTGTTAACAGAGCAGGGAAATGTGAAATGTACGGAAAAAAGGGGCAAAGGGAACATACATTTAGGTCCTGTGATGGAAGAGCCAGCATTGAGTGCTCGAGAGGAGGATGAAGAGGAGGAAGAGGAGGAAGAACAAGCCCTGACTGGAAAAGAAGATTTGGCTCTGCGCGTGGACGGGACAACTAGTCGCGAACGTTTGATGGGGATCACAGCCCGGGTCGGAGGCACCACACGCCCATGGTACTCAAAGAGTCTGAAGATACATGAAAAATAAACCCCAGCAACAACAAAAAGATATTAGAGTGTAGAAACAAGTTTTTAAAAGAAAGGGAGAAGAAACAGACAGCAAAAAGTGGCACTGAGTTGTTGTTTCTTTTAGTCATTTCTGTGTTGTTGTTATACAAGCAACAAGAAGTGCTTACAAAGCTCCTAATAGACATGCTGCAAAAGATGGTTGTACATATTGAACAATGCTACAACCGCTCGATCAAATCCTGTTCCCTGTTGCCTATGACATATAAAATTGCTAAAATAGCAATAATGACTCAAAGCTGAAGGATTCGACTCTTTGGAATATTGCGAAGCAGAGGAAGTAAACAAACCAATGAAAATGTCAGAGGGAAGATGCATTCTTTGCCTTGCCAACGCAAATGACCAGCCGGGGGACTATCTGACATTCAGTACTCGTCTATGCGGATAAAAGCATCATTAGAAAGCCCAACGGAGAGGAATAAAAACCTCCCCAATATGACATTCATTATGCCTATGATAATGTAGTTACTTTGCCTCAGATGGAAATGGGGCTATTCTGCTAAAAACTCATCTTTATCTGAGTAGCTGTCTTGGAAAATGGGAAGAAAGGAGGGTTTACACTGAAGGGCAAAAATCAGAAAAGTAGGGCCATGAAATGATGTGATCAAATGATATAAAAGGTTAAAACAAAGCGAAAAGATAAAGTACTGCCTGGCTGCTATTTTTATTTGTCTTTACTATTTACATACCTGCTGTAGAAATCGTCTCTGTAGTAGTCATAGTCAAACTCGTAGCCACTGTGAATATCAAAGACAATATTAATGTTGCAGTATTAAAATGATGCAATACGTTTTTTTGTATGTATAACCAAGGAATAAAAAAAAATCCTGCCGAATGATGCTGAATGATCTCAGAAACAGAACATATTTTATTTCCCCCCTGAGGGGAAATTCATTTTAAACTTAGCTGCTGAACATCGTTGTCTCCATGATATGAGGACCAGACTAAAAATCTATTAAAATACACAAAGAAAACAAAAACACAACTAAAACTTGCACATCTTCCATATGTTGCAATTCAGCACCATACATCAAAGAAAAGTGATAATATTGCACAACCCTGTAGTAACATTATTTAAAGGCTTTATTATTGATGTAGGTATAAATGAATTTTTAAAACTGCTTAACCCTACACTGGGGCACTACTCTGTAACATTTTCTTGAGGGCAGGGGTTTATACTCTGTGTGAAGGATATTGGATCAGTTTTCTGCTGACTGAAAGAAAAAGTTGAACATCTTGGGAATCTTTTTTTTCTGTTTTGTTATCTTTCTATGAGTTAGATGAGAAGATAAAACTCTCATTTCTGTGCATCTGTAGCCAGCAGCTGGTTAGCTTAGCTTAGCTTAGCTTACTATACTGGGGAAAAAAATAGCAGAAACTACAAGCCTATGTCACTATATAAAATAAAAAGGCACAATAACAACACAAGGTCATTTTTTCACTTTGGTTTTTACAGATATTTATTAAACATGTTCATTTCTGAACTGAAGGGGTGCTGGAAGTCTAGCTAACAGGTTAGCTGTCCTCCCCTGTGTCCAAGCTAATTAGCTGCTGGTTTACGTCTGAATTTTCTCATCTAACTCTCATCAAGAAGGTGAACAAATGTATTGTTGTATTCATTGAAAGATGAAATAAACAGCCTGCCATTGGTACTGTCACACTACATTTTCATTGCTCCCAATAAAACTTTGGCTGGTCCTCCACCTGGCCTGCCAGCGAGGATCCTGAGCACATATTTTTACAGACAGCAGATCGTACAGCGAGAAAAGTAGGTCAGCAAAGTGACATCCAGCCACAGAGAAATAATAAGACACACATTTCACACAAACCTGTACAGTGATGAGAGAGGTCTCTTGGAGCCCATCTTAGGCCTGTACGGTTTTGGCTCTCCTGCCATGTTGATGTCTGGAAATAAAAATGAGTATCAATGTTATGATAATGACACAGAAATGTTCATGGTGGCAACAGCAATAAATTTGCATTCAAATATCATCATGAAATAATGAAGTTGTAATTTTTGGGGCGACCTTCAACTTGGCACTGTTAACATATGAAATAATTAACTGATAATTAGTAGCCAATTATTTCCAGTTGGGTAATTTTTTTACAAGTACAGTTCTCTCCTGTGCTTTTCTTTCTCAATGCCCATGATATTGTTTTGGACTGCGGCTCAGGCACATGAAGCAAGACTTGACCTTGGGCTTTAGAAAATGCTGATGGTTGTTCTTCACTAATTGCTGACATCTTCAACAACAGACCAAGCGTGTATATTTACATTTACTTGTGAGGATGTAGGTGTGCTCTTAGGCTTAAAATGTAAACTAAGCATTCTAGCAATAATTAAAAAATATACAGTGCATGCCTCCCAGTGTTGTCAACAATCAGACTGACTGAATGGATCAGTTCATGAATGTGAATGCAAGCAGCATTCACACTGGACACCAGTGATACGTCATGACATCTCCAGGGACACGACCCAGCATCAATAATGTGTTGTTAGCGGTACAAAAAACATGTATTGCTGCTGAAGACAGTTTGTTTGACAGAAATAAACATGTTTTTATGTTGACTGTGCCTGAAAGGTGTTTCCATATACAATATCCCTTCACTGCACCTCATTTTATTCCACTTTCAGCAGAATATGGAGCACTGTTTATGTGGTAAAATATCACAACATACACATAACACACACATATATGTATATATTTGAATGTTACACGTAACTCATGTTTGTAATTCTTCAGTGGTAGAATAATACATTCTAGTTTAGGAGCATCAGTGATTTGGGGCTAGTGATGGATGGTTTTGTTGAAAAGATTAGCAGCCCTTTTATTATTAAAAAAAACAACAAAAAAAACAACAACAAACAAGGTGAACTAGTTCATTTTCATTTCTAAGAAATGAACTTTGAACTGGTTCCTTTTAAATGTGAACTGGCACAACACCACCTTTTCCACACATTACTCCAACACAGGTGTTCCTGTTGTCAAAATCTCCACAACAGCTCCTCTTTAAAAGCTGAGAGCAAACTTCTTCATGGCCTAATCACCACTTTTCAACAGACTACACCAAACAGAAACATGTCGTCCTCCATTAGAAGTAAAAGCATCAAGCTCACTGTAACCACTTTGATATTTTCAGACAAAAGCGACACATAAAACCTCACTAAGCAGCTCTCAGTATCCCAACAGCTAATTAGTGGATTTTCTTTTGAGGGGAAAAAGAGTGCAAGGTGAGATTAGAGAAAGAGCATCACTGGCAAAGGCTGGAGGGCTGATTCCAACTAAATCACTTCTCCTCTGATTTTCACCTCTTGGCTGAAGTGATGGATTTCTTTTTCCATCTTTGAGAAATAGATTTCATGTGGGAAACTTTTCCAGCATTCCTTTACACAGGGCTGAAATCTGTGCTGTTAAATCCTGCAGATTCACACACAGTGTTTTCACAAGGGGTCTTTTGAACAATGGGAGAAGAAGTAGAGGCAGAAATTCTTACCATACAATTACCCTAACAGCAATTATAATATACTACACAAAAGAATAATTTGCATGGCACCCACAACCATGTTTCCAGCTACTTCAACAAAACCACTAATGGAAAAATTACAAAGTTTAAATATACCTAGAAATGTGAAACACAACATGATCATTTTGAAATCATGACAAAAGGCAATTCTTAGAAAAACAAAGTTGCCAGTAGTGGTTTTAATTATCGAAACGGCACTGAGCGCAGCGTTTTTAACTTTAAACCCTAAAAAGAAATTACATTCAATGGGCATTCACTGTGATATCAAAGAAAAAACATGAGCACGGTGGTTTTTATCTTGATGCCCAAAGGACACAAAGTCAGTCTTTGAAGCACAAATGCATTTTGACTGAATAGACAGCAGAGTTGGGACAGTCTGTTCTCTTCTGACAGATGTGTTTTTTTTGAGAGGTATAATAAAGTTCAATATGATCAATAAAGGTGGATGAAGACAATGATACTGTGACATATAATGAACAAAATGTACAAGAGTTGAATGTGCTACCACATAAAACAAAAAACATCTTACAGAAACTCATTTAAATCAAAACAAAAATGATATAAGGAACTGAAACAATGATGTTGGTGTCTAGAAACAGTTGCATCATGTATTGGTAAAACTAAAAAATTAAAACTTTCCCAGACGATCAGAGTGAATTATATAACTTTTGTAGCTTGCATTGAATCAATAAACAATTGTTACCTGATTTCCTTTGTTTGTATGTTTTGACTGCATACTTGTCTGTAAGTTCCACGTGTGCACATCCAGCAGGTCTGCTTATTGTTGTCTGAATACAGTACAGTACAGAAATACAGTATGTACTGATTTAGTTTAGTAGCCAAAATAAGTTTTTTAATCTGTTATGGTCAGGTATGTATGCTCTTGTATTATTAAGCCAATTCTGATAAGAGGTTTTAAGACACATGGTAAAAATCAAATATATGTTATATGATAAATGTTATAAATTAGGTGGTGGATATAGAGGTTGTAAGTTAATTTTTCACTTTTTAATGCTACTGTAGTTAATATTTAGTGTCACTTTCTCAGCTGACCTCTTTATGTGGAGAAACTTTAGAGTCTGGTCACAAAAGTGCTTTAAAGTTTGATTCAGTTAAATTTATTATTTGATCAATGCAAAATCATTTTGGATGATTCAGATTAATTCAGTGCTTGTCAGACAAAATGATGTATTCATCGATTAATGATTCTGTTGAAGAATTACTGCGCAGATGGCTGTGACTGCAAGTGTTAAGGCATTAGATAAATGAGTGATGTTATTAAAAGTCGGAGCAGTTTCCAGTTACAACTTGTCAAATGTGAGGAGCTGCTTTGTTTAATATTGTTAATAACGACCCAGACAAAAACTAACTTTTAAAGTCTGGTTACTAACATCTGCAATTCATGTTGCAATTAATCAAAGGTTTAACAAACAAATCAACTCTTGATGGAAGTATTTGTTAGTCAGGCCTGTCTAAGCATCTGGAGGGCTCTGTGTGATGAAACTGGCTAGGTGAGTTGAGGAAGAAATGTTGATTTATTTAGTGAGTTTGCTCCAGTCCACTGTGGTCCTCAGTGAGACAAAGCAGCAGAGAGGCAGAAAAGATTTTAAAGATTTTAAGAGCCGTGAGACAAACGAGACATTGTGCAAAACAGAACTTGGAGTCAATGTTAGGACCATGGTTTTTCACCCAGCGGGCAAACAAAAGTAAAATAAAAAAAAAACTTGTGTGACTCATCAGCACACACCTTATGGCTCTTGTGATGACTGACAGCCTCTTTCACCTGCCAAGAGCCCTTATGCGGTAAACCGGGCTGGTATCACTGGGTTTAGTCTGTCAGCTTGTTGTGACTGCTGCTCAAACTCAGCTCAAATCAGCCTTGAGTGCTGCTCAAGGTCATACACAAAAACACAAACAAATATCAAACACCGCCTTCGCACACACTACATACACACAGGCAGGCTTGCACGGACAAAAGCAGAAGAGATCCCTGTGTGGTGGATGAATCACCTCTTCATAGCTTCAAAAAGTTGCACAGATAAAACATCAGCTTTGCATCAAACGCCCTGGGGATCACGCTGTGGCAAATGTCATGACAGGAGCTGAAGCTGAGTCAATTCGCTGAAGGCGTCTCAGTGGCTGATAATGAAATCCTGAGCAGCAATGTTAATGCAGCGAGCTCGATTAAAAAATGCAAAATATCACAGACTCAAGTAAACAAGACCTCTGCTTTTCTTTGTTTCTGTCATCACACATCTGGCTCACACACACACACACGAGCTGCTGCTGCACACGTGGATATTTCAACATATTGTCTGCAGGTCACCCGTGGTGCTGTTCTTTCTCTCTCTCCCTCTCTCATTCTCTTTATACCCTCTTTTCCATCCTCACTCTCTCTAATGGACTAATGGTTTCGGGATGTATCAGCCGGTCTCAGGTGCACGGGGACCGCTGTATCATTATCATTAGGGCTGCAGGAAGATGTGAGGAATGGTTCAGGCTGTAACGTCTGCTCTCCTCTGGTCCCCCTGCTAAGGTCATTAAAGAGAGAGCCGAGCACTAAAAAGCAAAGTAAAATGAACGCCGCCACCTCACAACACCCCCAACCCTGCACAACCCCCAACAGACACACACTGAGCATCTGATTAATTACAGTCATTATACTAATCATATACAAAAATGGCTTGAATGAGTGTGTGCGTGCTTGCAGAGACTGAGTTGTTTAAGTGTGTATCCACAGAAAAAAAAAGTTAAGCCTGGAGATAGAGGAGATAGAGATTGTGTTGCTAAGCAATAGCCACTTAGGACTTGATTGATACTGTAAACTGTATGCAGCATTGCACTGAGAGGGAATATAAAAAGTGGCTTTATGTTGAAGCCATTATGAGCGAGATGGCCGCGGCAGAATAACATCCAGACAAATTCACAGACTACATAAAAGGCAGGCGCTGACGGTGTAAAACCGCCGGGCGTCCTCTCGACTCCTGAGAGGCTGTTCTCGTTCAGCGCTGGTTAAAATGTAAGAGCTGCAGCCAAATGTGCTGCGATGAGACGATGTTTTAAAGGTGCGTTTACACAAGGCATTTAACACCTGAATACTCTGTGCCAATAACAAGGTTACATTTTTACTGGCACGGCTCCACTGACTGAGTTTATGCATGCCAATACGAAATAAGAAAGAAGTACTTTTTTACATGCGCTTCAGTGGAAACAATCATATTGACATAAATAAAACTCTTTACAATACAGCCAGAAATCTGCAGTGTTGTTTAGCTGTATAAATTAGGTACCAATAAAATATTTACTGGTTCCTGCTGGAGCTTCAATTTAGGAACAGTGGAAGAAAACAAGACGATGTGGGTTCTTCAACAGAACGGAGAAAGACAGAGAACAGACAAAGACAATTACAATGAATATGGGTGATAATACAATTAGAAGAAGGCAGTTCATTTTTTACAGGTCACCAGCACCCACAGCAGATTATTATGTCTATATATCTTATGTGTAATGAGTGGAGACATGAATCTATTTTTTTGGAAATAGTGATGGAAATACGACATTTCTGTTAGTTTCATCCAGCTGTTTTTATACAGATTGTGGTCAGCTCAAATAATTATGATCTGGCAGTTATGTAATAATTATGACAGGCCTAGCCGTTTGGTAACAATAAAGTAAATAAGTCAGATATTTACTCACTTTTATCTGTTTTGTCTCCACCAAGCCGTCACTGTGCAGTATAAACTATATTCACTTTGTTTGAGCAGGAAGTGTACAGGAGGGTTTTTTAGAGCTTTGTCACTGAAAATTGCTGCCTGGAGTGGAAACAGTGTTGGTGAGAAGAAAGTGTATTGTCTGAAAAAACAAAACAAAACAATGAGCTAAAAGCTGAAACACTTTACAGAGCTCTGATGGGAAGTGCAGACAGAGGTGACAGTTCTCTGTGGGTGTTTCATCACAAGGAATCTGTTTCACACAGACATTTCAACTGCTCATGTAACCATATCGATCAGTGAAACTCAGAGGATTGTAAGGACAATAATATTAATAATGTTAGCTTAAAGGCTTCCATTTCAAATCAATAGGCAAAACTTCACTGAAATGTCTTTTTTATTTCAAAACCTGGTTTATGAAGTACTGATTGACACATACAAGGAATGTGATAATAAACCATTATAGTAAATTTTCATATACAAGTGAAGGAAAAATGTTGAAAAATACCAAATAAATTGGGGCAAAGAAGCTTAATAGCCCTTTAAAAATAAGACACGGGTTTTAAAATGAGATTAACGGAGCTGATATTTGCTGTATGATGATATATGCTGATAGTAGAGAAACATCTTTTATTTATGCAGTGACATTACTTTCAGACATTTCTTCCAGGGATAAGCAGGGTGTCTCTGAAACAGAGCGCTATAAAACCTTCTCACAGGGTTTTCTGGCTTATTCCTGCACAGTCTAGTCAAGAGTAGCTGTAAAATCACAGTCTCAGAGGTCAAAGGAGGCTTTTCCACTGTCTCCCCTCATCTATGTACAAGATGAAAGCATCAATCGCAGGCTTTATTCTAACTGAGCATCTCTAACGGAGAGGATGTGGCTGAGTTCACTAACAGTTTTATCCATCCACACTGAAAGAATACAATCATGGCCACCTCAGGGCCCTCTCAGTTTGTCTTCATTCATATTAATGAAGCTCTGCTAAATTACCTCTGTGTGTGTGTGTGTCTATTTAAGTTAGATATAGACGCCTCAGCTCAGCCTGCCCTTGAGCTCTTCGTCTGGTGGTGTGGAGTCATTATAGCTGGACAGAGCACAGATAACGAGAGTCATGGCATGCGCACACACATTCCTGTATGGGCATCATAGTGAGCTCCAGGTAAGTGTGGAGATGGAGTGAGGACCACCCTTTCTGCTACACTTAGAGAGAAGTACTTGTAACTTTCCCCACTAGATGACCCTGATTCAATGTCCCACCTCAGATTCCGATCGGGATCGGGATCGGGATCGGGACCGGAACCCGAACCGAGACCGGAACCCGAACCCGA